>PVIJ01004515.1:0-116717 GCA_004024925.1 Scalopus aquaticus | reverse complement strand
TATTTTGTTTATTTTTTCAAAGAACCAGCTTTTGGTCTCATTAATCTTCTGGATTGTTTTTTTTATTTCCATTTCATTTAGTTCTGCTTTGATTTTTATTATTTCCTTTCTTAAACTGTCTTTTGGGGTTTTTTGTTGTTCATTTTCTAGTTCTTTGAGATGTGAGATTAAATTGTTTCTTTGGGTTGTTTCTTGTTTCCTGATGTGAGCTTGTAATGCTATATATTTTCCTCTTATTACTGCTTTTGCTGTGTCCCAGACGTTCTGGAAAGTTGTGTCCTCGTTGTCGTTCAGTTCTAGATAGTTTTTAATTTCTTCTTTGATCTCTTCGTTGATCCATTGGTTTTCAAGTAATGTGGGTTTCAGTCTCCATGAGGTAAGGAGGTTTCTTTGTTCCTTTTTATGATTTATTTCCAGTTTGACTCCTTCATGATTGGAGAAGAAGGCTGGTACGATTTTGATCTTAGTGTATCTGTTGAGGTTTGTTTTGTGGCCTAATATGTGATCGATCCTGGAGTATGTTCCATGTGCACTTGAGAAAAATGTATATTCAATTTTTTGGGGGTGAAGTGATCGATAGATATCTGTTAATCCCATGTGGTCTAGGTCCTTTAGACCTAGACCTTTAGAGCTTTAATGTCCTTGGTTACTTTTTGTCTTCTTGGTCTGTCCAGTAGAGAAAGTGGGGTGTTGAAGTCTCCTACTATGTATGTGTATTTTCTTTAATGTCTGTTTTCAGGGATGATAATAATTGTCTGATATATTTTGGTGCTCCTTCATTTGGGGAGTGTATGTTGATGATTGTTATATCCTCCGGTTTTATTGTTCCCTTTATCATGATGTAGTGGCCAGCTTTGTCTTTTTTTACCTTCTTAAGTTTGTCAACCTATTTCTAACTGGTGTAATAGAATTCATTTTTATTCCCCTTTCTTCCTCAGCAGTTTTTTCCACAAGAGGATTCTTTGGTGGCAAATCTAACCTATAAATAACCTACCTAAAACTCTGTAGTGATTTTTCTTGCCAGTTATGTGAAGTCTGAAATTCTTACCATGGTTCATTCATCTACTGTTTTCCACAATGTTTATCATATCTGCATACTGTTTGAATTATTATTTACTTAAATTTATCCTTAGACTTAAAATAAAATTACTCTTTACTGCTTATCCTCATATTAAGTTAATATCCATGGAATTATAATTTTAATGTGCTAGACAGTTTTCTAATTCACAGTAAAATACATATTAAATTTTTTTTTTTTTATTTTTTTTTTTTATTTATATATACAAGTTGGGGTACAGGCCAGAGGCGCGGGGCGGCGAGAGGGTTCACCAGAGACAGAGCGGGTAGCAGAACAGGCAGAGCAGAAATACACTGCTGAGGGGAGCAGCGGGCAAGGCAGGAGAGGTCTGCCACGCCATGTGGGATTCTCCCTGGCCGGGCGTCGAACTAGCGTCGCTGCTGCCGACAGCTCCACAGCGCAGCGCCCAACCGCTGCGCCACCGGGGAGGCCCCCATATTAAATTTTTAAAAAGGTTATTCATATTTCAATTAATTTTCTCAGTCAGTATTAGTACATAGGTTATGTTTTGGGAATAACTGGTCTACCAGGCTCTCCGCTCTGGATTGAATTCTCTATTTTTCACCCTTTTCTTTCAGGTCTAGCTATAATGAATCTTTTTCATTTCTTTGAGATTTAATTCATTATGAATTCATTGTCTTCCTGTGTGTCTTGACTTTCTGCCTGCAGCATTCTTCTCTGTCCTCATCACTGATCCTTTGGATCTCAGTTTAAGTGCTTTATCTATAAGATGTCTTCTTACTCCCCAGACTCAACTAGGTTCCCCTCCCCTTATTACCAGCTTTCACAGCACTCTGTGTTTTCCCTAGGCTAGTATCTATTTAGTCCTTTTTATATCCCCCAAGCCTGGTGCAATTCCTAGCAACACAGTGGTTATTGTTGACCACACAGTAAATAGTGATTTTGTGAGTGAATATAAGCAAACGTTAGAGAACCAATGAAGTATCTTAAAATGAAAGATTGAACAGTTTATTTTTGGTATAATCATATATTAAAAACTAGTAAAACTTATGTTTTCACAAGTCACATTTAACATTTTTAATGGTATGGGATAGTATTTATAATTATGAATATGTGTGTATAAATGATTTAGTGATAAAAGCAAGTTATACAAAGTTGAGATGTGACTATAATTTTGTTCGTCTATGTTCACATTTGTTAGTACTAACGTAGATGATACAGTCATGGGTGTTTTAATTTTTTTCTTTGTATCTTCTGTGTTTTCCAGACATTGTACAATAAATTTTTATTAATCCTGAAGTCAGGAAAAGTCGTTTTAAAAATCTGTGCTACATAATTTTCATTCTGCATATTTTAGAATGTTGTTGCAGGTCTACAGTTACTCATAGTCTCTAAATTCGGCAGCCTTTGAAACCAAAAGCTTTTTCATATCCCATTTAGCAGCAAAGCCTGACCTGAATTGATGTTAGCTTTTTTAGCATATCGATTCCACTTAGAATGATCTTCGTGTGTTTTGTTGGAGATAATAATGTGCTTATTATAGGTTGCTGCTGCTGACCCTACTGGCAGTGTCACACAATTAATGGAATATGCACTGTATCTTTCCCCTTTTTCAAGTTCCCCAAATACTGACATTTGAACTATACCTGGTTTGGAGGGTTTTGGAAAAGAGATTAGGAATCTGATTTATTTCTAGTTATGTGGCGATGTGGATGATTTTATTTCTATTTATCATAAGGAGATTTAAATGATTTATTTGTATACTTTTAAATTTTTATCAAGATGCATCTTCAAAAATTGGAATCAGCACACAATCCTCAGCAAATCTATTTTCGAAAAGATGTGTTATGTGAAACCCTGTCTGGAAACAGCTGTCCCTTGGTGACTATAACAGCAATGCCAGAATCTAATTATTATGAACATATCTGTCAGTTCAGTAAGTCTGTCTTCTTCACTCAAAATTCCCATTTTTCTTTGTTTCATATATATTTTGTAAGGGAAATACTACTGAGAATAGGCGTCAGAAGTCTGTGGTTCTAGTCTTGCCTAGCACTGATCCTACTTCTCTCCTCAGTTTCCTCATCTTGATAATGAGGGGGTGGAATGAGATGACCTCTAAGGCCATTTTTGTTACTGATAATCTGGAGTTCTTATCCTTAGAAATCATATGCAAGTATAATTTAGCAAATTATTTTAAGAATTCATGTAGTAATATCAATTTAAATTTTTATAGCTAATTTTATTTATAAACAAAATGTCCAGAAATCTGTCAATTTTGTAATGCTAGCAGTGAATGACTATTTGTTTTCCCTGCCATTTATATTTTAAAAGTTGCCTCAAATGTACAGCTGTGGTAGTTAAAAAAAAAAAAAAAACCCAAAATCTGTCGTGCTCACTTTGGCAGCACATATACTAATAAATAAAACTGTTCTAATTTTTCCTGTGAAGTATTTTCAGGAAAGAGAAAGAGCTTGCTGTGCGTCAACATATGACAGATGAACTGAATGGTTATTTTGTAGACTTTCATATCTAAATGTAGAGTGAAAAATAGATTCCTTTTAAATTTCTTAGCAGAGACATTGTACCCCTACACACCCCACCCCGTTTTTGTCATAGTGGCTATGAGGATAAGACTACTTTTTCCTTTTTTATCTCCATGATGTTATGAGAAGTAATTTTATATTTAAAACTTCCCTAACTACTTGTTCTTTATAAAACCAAGATATTATAGAATCAAACCATATGTTAGAAATTGAGAAATAAAGAAGTGATTCAACTACTATTTATTGTGTTTTGCTCATAATATAAACTTAAGATTATGGCTTATGTGGGTTTTGTATTTATTTCCTCTATAAGACCTAGTGTACTGAGTAGGTACACTGAGTTTCACTATGGATTTATATTAGAATTCACAGTTGAATAGAAATATTTCTTGAGTGCCCCAAATCAAACATAGAAACTTTTAGTAGCTGTTCATTTTAATTTGAGATTTTATGTGTACTTTAGGAAATCGCCCTTACGTTTTCTTATCTGCTCGGGTACATCCTGGAGAAACTAATGCAAGTTGGGTAATGAAAGGAACATTGGAGTATCTCATGAGTAATAACCCTACTGCTCAGAGCTTACGAGAATCCTATATTTTTAAAATTGTCCCTATGCTAAATCCAGATGGTGTCATCAATGGAAAGTAAGTTAAGCCATAGTTATAGAAATATTATAGATTATTGTGGTGGTCCTATATAAACATGTTGAAATAACAGTGTCTAGGTTAATTCAGAAAACAAATCTAGTGATTTTTCTAGAACAAAGAAGTTTTTGGTGGGGAATTTAAGACAAATTAAACAAATATATTTTGTATACTAGCAGTAATATGATTGGAGAAATTCTGTGTTTAGTCATGAGAGCATAATTTCATGTCTTTATTTCTTATTTGAATTGTTTTAGGAAAATCACAGTGTTAGGATAGGAAAAAGATTTTTAACACATACCTTTCATGGTCCTTTTTTTTTTTTTGTAAGTGCTGTTAGGTAGATTTAGATTTTTCTGGGCTCTCTTTCCACTGATGTGGAATATTAGCTCCATCTGCTAATTTTTTCTCAATCTGAAGAGGTATAGTTTCTGACAAAAGTAGTTCTTTAGACTGGGAATAATTGGAAGATGACTACTTTGAAGTGGAGGTGGCAATATAGTCTATTTATTCTGCAATTAGACAAGGTCTCTGTAGCATTTCTGAAAAATGGAATATAATTGAGCTGTCATGAGCATCCCCAAATTTGAACACACCATATTTTATTTATTCATGGAAGTAATGTGAATATTTTTCATATTTTAGTAAATTATTAGGTTTTTAAAGAAACAGGATAATTTCTTTTTATTATTCTATGGTTATTGAACTAAAATGAAATTGATTTTTATGTCTAGTTTCAATTCAGAAACAATGATCAGTTAGAATCCTGTTTCTATTTCTCTTATCACATTCTCATTTTTAATCTTGATACATATGGATAAATGAAAATGCATTTGAATGTATTTTTCAAGAACACATACTTTTCATATTTTTATTTTTCTTAGTAGGGTCCAGATAACACTTTTACATAATAACTAAAAATGCATACAATGACAAATGCATACAAACGACAAAAAACTGATTATGTAGTCAGAATGGAAAATATGATGATGAATAAACTTTATGAAGTATGGAGGAAAAAACCCAGAATTAAGAATTAATTATTTTTATAGCTTGTAAATTTTGATCAATAAATCCTAAAGCTTAACACAATTAAATACATGTAACATAAGATCTTGCACATGGCAAATGCTTATGGTGTATTTAATGAATATAATGTGTTGAGTCTAACATTGAGACCTATTTGTAATATTTAATGGAATAGAATAAAAAACATCATAAATATGAGTTTATTGTACCAATTTCTATTTTTGTGTTTACATATATATAGTCACCGCTGTTCTTTAAGTGGAGAGGATTTGAATAGACAGTGGCAAAGTCCAAATCCAGATTTGCATCCTACAATTTACCATGCGAAGGGACTGCTACAGTATTTGGCTGCTGTGAAGCGTTTACCTCTGGTAAGTGGAATATTTGTTTGTATTTTGATTATCTAAAAAATTAATTAATGACTTATATTATACATTATTTTCTGGATATAAAAGCTCAGTATTATTACTTTCAAAAACAATTTCTTTAAAATGTCTTTTTCTTTTATCACTTATGTATTAATTATGATGTCTTATTAATATATCCACACTCTTATTTCATCAGGTTTAATTTTTATAATTCTCAGAACCCCCTTTGCTTTTTGTTTTGTTTATGAATATTGGTAACTCCTGGTTGTAAGTTGTAGGTATTCAGTTTTACTCTTTGAAGGCTGAGATAATGGTATTCCAAATTCTCAAGCTAGTAGTAGCTTATTTCTGAGCTCATCTGAGTACACATAGAAAAGGTAGTATAGTTTTGATGGGAGAGAACCACATGTACATATGTTGTTGATGTTTTCAGCAGCTTTTGTTTAGAATATTCCCATTATAGTAGTGTTTAAATTAATCTTTCTTTAGTAAGGAAAGAAAACTTTTCAGAGGGTCAAAATTGACATGAGTCTGTCTTTTATTTTTCATTTTAAAAATGATACTCTTGAAAGTTCAATTGAAACTGTACCCTTTTTTAGAGCAATTTTCAGGAAAGCATTTTCATGTTCCTTTAAGTTAGGTAAATGTTTAAACAACCCTTGGGTCAGTGATGACTACAGCTGTAGATTTGAACTATAACATTACTTTTTAATTGGTGAATAGTAAATACAAAAGAAAAAGTGGAACTTGTGGCTTGATGCAGGACCGCAAAGGATTTAGAAATTCTAGAATTAATTATAAATCCTTTCCCAAACTAGATATTGTTAGTTTTAATAGTTCTAGTTTTTAAGTGGTGGCTCAGTTAATATAAGGGTCAAGGACACAGACCTGTTTATTGGCTTAATAGGAACCGGATTTATGTGGTAAGATATGTCTTCAAAGGCTTTTAACTTTTAAAAAATATTATCTTGTCAAGGTTTATTGTGATTATCATGGCCATTCCCGAAAGAAGAATGTATTTATGTATGGCTGCAGCATCAAAGAGACAGTATGGCATACCAGTGATAATGCAGCTTCCTGTGATGTTGTGGAAGATGTGGGATACAGGGTAATTATTTCAGACTTGTATAAAACTATAGCAAATAATTAAACATATAAGCTACTCAGACTTAACAAATGTTGTCATTTTGCCATTTTTTGTTTCACATTTTTCGTTTAAAATATTTCCTCTAAAAGTTTTGCTTTTCACATTTAGATTTTTAATCTGGAATTTATTTTGGTATTGAGATGTGGGTATCTAATTTTATTCCATTTTCCCCATGGATAACAAGTTGTCTCAGCACCATTTATTAAACAGTATATCCTTCCCCTGCCAGTTCTGTAAAGCCATCTGTTACATACCATGTTTCCATGTTGGTTGTTCTCTATTATTGTAGTCATTCTTATTTCTGTTTCTCTGAACAAGACATTGTTTTAATTATTGTAGATTTATAAGAATTGGTAGGGCAAATTTTCCTTTTTTATTCTTTTAAAATTGTTTTTGCCCTTTTTGCTTATTATTATAAATTTCAGGATCAGTTTGTGGATAAACTAATGCAATTTAGGTCAGAGTTTCATTGAATTTAAACTAAGTTAGAGAGAATTATGAGTATTCTATTCAATAAATGGTGCTGGGAAAACTGGACAGCCACATGCAAAAAAATGAAGCTAGACTACGACCTCACACCCTGCACAAAAACCACCTCAAAATGGATAAAAGACCTAGACGTAAGAAACCATAAAATTCATAGAAGAAAATATAGGCAAAACTCTATACAACATACATCTCAGCAAAATCTTTAAAGACACATCCCCCAAAGCGAAAGAAGTGAAAGACAAGGTAAACAGGTGGGATTACATCAAAATAAAAAGCTTCTGTACAGCAAAAGAGACATTAACCAAAACTAACAGACACCCTACCAACTGGGAAAAGATCTTTGCACACAATACATCTGATAAGGGACTGATAACAAAAATTTACAAGGAACTCACACAACTCAACAAAAACAAAGCCAATAACCAGTCAAAAAATGGGCAGAAGAGCTCAAAAGGCACTTCTCCAAAGAAGAAAAGCAAATGGCCAACAGATACATGAAAAAATGTTCAACATCATTTATAATCAAGGAAATGGAAATCAAAACCACTATGAGATACCACCTCACACCTGTGAGGATGGCACACATTAAAAATACAGGCAACAACAAATGCTGGAAAGGATGTGGAGAAAAAGGAACTCTTCTTCACTGCTGGTGGGAATGTGAACTGGTCCAACCACTATGGAAAGCTGTATGGCGATTCCTCAAACTGCTAAACATGGAGCTTCCATACGACCCAGCAATCCCACTTTTGGGAATCTACCCAAAGGACACAAAAACACTAATTCAAAAGGATACATGCACCTGTATGTTCATTGCAGCACTGTTCACAATAGCAAAGGTATGGAAGCAACCCAGATGTCCAAAAATAGATGATTGGATCAAGAAGAGGTGGTACATATACATAGTGGCATACTATTCAGCATTCAAAGAAGATAAACACACGCAATTTGCAGCGACATGGATGGAATTAGAGGGGATCATACTCAGCAAAACAAGCCAGAAAGAAAGAGAAAAATATCGAATGGTTTCACTTATAATAGTGCTATAGGGAAACCAAATAGGAGAGAGACACTTGGGGGGGTTAGGGGAGGGGGAGGATAAAGGCACAAAATGGAGTAGAAAAGGACACAAGGGACCACGGAGATGGATCACGGGTGAATTGGTGGTGGATTACCCAAGGGGGATACAAAATGTAAAAGATATAAATAACAATTAAAAAAATTTAAAAAAAAGAAGAAAGAATTAGACTATTACATGATATGTAGCATTACTGTCTGTGAACATTGCTTATCTGTCTCTTCAGTTGGTCTGAAATTTATAAATTTTGTTAGATTTATTTTTTATATTTAATGAGTTTGTTGTAGTTGGGACTATACTCCCACCCCCTACCCCCCACCTCCACCAACATATCTGCCTAATAGATAGTTAACGGTACATGGGAAAACTATTGACTTTTTTTCAGGAGAAATTTGTACAAGTTTTCGGGTTGTTCTTCAAAGGCTACACATCAGAGTGCACCAGATTTCTCAATGGAAGTCTGAACTGGAAGCAAAAACTTAGTGGAGCAGTGCCTTTACAATTCTTAAATAGACTTCTCATCTATAAAGTCTATATTCCACGCTATCTGTCAGTAACTGTGAAGGTTAAAAAAGGTGTTCTCAGACATGAGAATCTCAAAAAATTTACCTTACAGAAAACTTTCTTTTGGAAGTTGATGTCAAAGATATTTTTACTAAAGACCAAAGGAGTATTTTGAAGAAGAGGAAGGTGTCAGATATCTTTGTTCTCAGATTCCTTCATTTCACTAATTCTCTCATCCCAACTTTCTTTATATTCTCAAGAGTGAGAGCAAGAGAGAAAGAGAGAGATGATTTCCCCCCCCCCACACTTCCCAGAATTTCCCATACTTTTATGGTTATGTTGTTCCTATTGTGCTGTAACAAATAGCCACAAACTTAGATTTGCACTTGAGGATTAGTTCACTGAGCATCCCAATACTTAGTAGACATGGAATCATTTGTTGAATGAATTGGATTATTATGTACATGGACAAAATTTAACAGTTATAGCACCTTAGTATGTTTGTACTTGTTTGTAGTTTGTATGTTTGTATTGTACTTAGAACGATTAGTGTACTTCCATATAAATTTGTTGTTTGAGCCTCACTGTCCTGTGATGAGGATAGGGATTATCACTGATACTTTACAAATACTCATCTAAGACAGATTAGTCTCCTCAGGATCAAGGTAGGTGTGCAGGGTCAGGCCAGTTCACAGTCCAGCAGTAATGTGCCTGTGTGCTTTGCATCCTGTCACAGAGTCTCTTCTTCTCTATTTTGCTTTAATAAACACCTCAGTTTATTTTCCAAAGAAAAGGTTCAGTCACATAACACCCTCCTTTGCAGAACTTCAGTGTACTTTTTCTTTTTGGTGTCCTCTCTTCTTCCCCTTCTCTAAATAATTAAAGTGGTTAGAGCTATTAAAAACAGCGGAAGACACTCCATTTTCTCTCAGTTATTAATTAATCACTTACACCACATATATTGTGAGACTTGCTTCTAGGCACATTCATTTGTAAATATTCATATATATGTATATAAAGTTTTGTTTTTCTGTTTACACTGTACAGCAGCTTGTCTTTTCACCTGTTTGTTGGTTATCTTTCCTGGTCCTCATCTCTAGATCTGTCTTTGTAACAGTTACACAGGATTTCCTCTGTGCACTTTTGCTGTTACTGTATGATGCACTAACATTTATTTATTCAGTAGTGCCCTGTTGATGGTCATTTGATTAAATTGCCAAATTATTCTTCATACAAATTGTTCAAATTGATATTCTCCAACACTGCTAAGGAGTGCACTATTTCTTCACACTTGTACTACATTGTAGTACCATCTTTGCTAGGTGAAAGGAATATTTGATGACTGAAATTTTCATATCTGTAGTTATAAATGATGTAGAGTATCTTTACATGGTTGGCCAAGTGTCTCTTTTTAAAAATAGAATTTTCTGATATTCTCTGCTTGCTTTTTAAAAAAAAAATAATATGTATTTTTTATTTATATCTTTTACATTATTGTGTATTCCCTGTGGGTTACCCACCACCAATTCATTCATAGACCGTCACCATAGTCCCTTGTGCTCTTTTCTTCCCCGTTTTGTACCCTTATCCTCCCCCTCCCTCGCTGAATGTCTCTCATTTCTGGTTGTCTGCTAGGATTTGTTTTTGTTTTATTGTGGTTGTTATTTTCTCCTCCGATCTCTTGTTTGATTCCCCTATATTCCTCCTATAAGTGAAACCATTCGATATTTTTCTTTTTCCCGCTGGCTTATTTCGCTGAGCATGATCCCCCTAACCCCATCCGTGTTGCTGCAAATTGCATGAGTTCATCTTTTTTGATTGCTGAATAGTATTCCACTGTGTATATGTACCACATCTTCTTGATCCAACCATCTATTTTTGGGCATCTGGGTTGTTTCCATATCTTAGCTATTGTAAACAATGCTGCAGTAAACATAAAGGCGCATGTGTCCTTTTGGATTAATATTTTTGTGTCTTTTGGGTAGATTCCCAGAAGTGGCATTGCTAGGTCGTATGGAAGCTCCATTTTTAGCAGTTTGAGGAACCGCCATACAGCTTTCCATTCTGCTTACTTTTGTACTGGTTGTTTAATTATTATTGTTTTTAGGTAACTGTGTATTGCAAATATACTAATTTTTTTTGCTTATGATGTGTTCTGATTTAAAATTTTTATCACATTTGTTGATTTAAAAAAATAACTTTGGGATTTTGAGGGTAGACTTTTCCCATTCCAAGATTTTAAAAGTCCAATTTCATGTTTACTATTTTAGTTTCATTTAAAATTTTTACTTGTTTAAATTCTCAATCTAAAATTAATTAGATTTAACTTAATGAAGAGTGACTTCAGCTTGGTTTTTCCCATGGCTATCCAGTGTGCCAGCGTGTAGTGAATGATAAAGTTTTTCTCCAGTAATGAAACTAACAAGTAATGGTTTTAATTTTACATTTTCTTTTTGTCAAGATCAGCGCTCCCTTTAATAATTGGGCTCTTTGTTTTTATTGTTAAATTGAGTACATTTTCTTTATGTATTGAATATTAACCCTTGTCTTTTGTGTAATGTGTGACTATTTTGTCCCTTCCAGTAGGATTTTTTTAAATCTACTTTTATTTTCTCTCACTGTGTAAATGCTTTTTGCTGGAGGTAATACCAGTTGTTTATTTTTGCTCTTATTTCCCTTTCCATGGAGGTTGTGTTTCCAAAGTTCTAGAATTTGGAAATCTTTGGGACTCTTGGGGTCATGATTTCTGGTTTATGTCACAGTACGAAATGTTTCTCAGTGGTTATTTCTTTAAATAAATTTGCTATGCCATTCTTTCTCTTCTTTTGGGACACCCCCCCCTCCAAGAGACAGATGTTATTTCTCTTTAAGTCATCCCAAAGTACTCTTACACTGTTTTCATTTTTAAATTTTTTTTCTCCTTGTTCTGTTTCTGTGCTCTCTGCCACTGTGCTTTCAAGCTTCACTAATTCTCTCCATTTCTTGTGTCTGCTGTTGACACCCTTTATTGTATTTTTAAATTTAGATATAGTATTTTTTAGATTCATTAGTTCTAGTTGCAACTGCCTCATGCTATTAATCTTTATTGTGTTCCTGTCTTTTGTAATTTATTGTTTTTCTTAACTTGATGAGCACTGTTTTAATTATTACCTTCAGCTCCTCAGCATTTTCTGCAGCTCTGTGAATTGAGTCTTTTCTCAGGGTTTTTTGCTCCAGCATTTGTAATATGTTCTTCTCTTTCTTAATTTTTAGTTTTTATGGATTGTAATATGGAGTTTCCTTTTCTTGTGATAAAGTGACTTTATACCCCGCTTATAAGAACGTGGATGTAATCCTAGGTTTTTTACTTAGGATCTTTAGGTGTCTGTTATGTCACAGGCCAGTGCCTTTATTTTGGTTCAGATGGCCAAGGCACTGTTGTCAGTAAAAGATGTTTGGTAGTAAGGGACTGGGGACAGTAGAACACTTAACATGTCATCTCTAGTGAGCATTAAGGTTTACGCTTCCTACCGTTTAGTGAGTACCCAAGTTGTATGGTGGAGGGGATCCACATTGATCCCCTTCCCTAGGTCAACTCTTTGGCCAAAATGTACAGTTTCATGCCATTCTCAATATCCAGGCTGTGGCTAGCATTAGGTTAATGCTGGGGAGGACTGAGTTGAGACAGGGCCACAAGCCTGGGATTATTCTCTTTGCCCCTAAGTATAGATCCTAAGCCTGGTGTATTTGTTCTCCTTACGAAGATCCTGGTCCTTAAGCTCTGGTTAGTGAGAACATTCAATTGTTAACTTGATTTTGGCCATGGGTAGGAATTAGGTAGGTGTTTTAAATATAATAGCCTCAGGTGCAAATAATAGCCTTTTCTACCAGGAGACACAGATGGTTTGATCTGGCTTTTCCTGCTGATTTGGGTTCTTCTAGTTTAGGAAACTCAGACTCAAGCTAGTAATCACTCTGCATCCTTCCCACTGTAGTTCTCCGGTGGTGCACCCTCTGTCCTGAGCACTAACTCTGTACCATGTTGTCCTCTGTAGTGCCCAATTTTTAAAGTCCCCAGTGTGGGCTTGTGCCCTTGAGTTAACAACAGAGGAGGGGATCAGTACAGCACCCAGCGCTCCCTCTAGTTGCACTACCCTGGTATTACTGCAAACACAGTTCAATTATAGTTTTTGCTACCGTTTTCCATCATAATATTGCTCCTGGTGTATTTGGCCGTTGTCCATTTGTTTATTTTTTTTATTGTTGTCCATTTGTTTATTTGATTGTAAAGGTGTGAGGAGGTGAGCCTGGTGTCTCCTCTCTGCTGCCATCTTCCCAGAATGGTAGACATTTTGATTATGGCTGTCTTAGTTTATTAATTCATGGGTGATTGGCATTAAAAGTGTTAAATCTCAATACATCAAGCCATCTTTTATGAGTAAAGTTTCTTTATGTTTTTTGACATGTTTATGTTTATAAATTTTTTTTACACATTTTTTTCTGCTTGTGATTACTGCAGTGAATGTGCTTCTTTCGTCATTGTAATTTTAAACTGATTATTAGTCTAGGAAAGCAGAAAATTCTAAATTTGTAAGAAAATCATTGATGTTTTGAATAGCAGGGGATGTAGCAAGAAGATCTGTATGACCTTGCTTAGTCACTTTGCTTTCATCAAAAATTTTTAGACTTTTTAGGTTTTAAATTAAAACAAAATTTTATTTAAAAATTTTTTATTATTATTTATGTCTTTTACATTATTTTGTATTCCCCATAGGTTTCCCACCACCAGTTCACCCGTGAACTGTCACCATAGTCCTTGTGCTCTTTTCTCACCATATTGAGCTCTTATCACCCCCCTCACTAAATCTCTCTCTCTTGTTTGGTTCCCCTATATTCCTGCTATAAGTGAAACCATTTGATAATTTTCTCTTTCTTTCTGGCTTATTTTGCTGAGCATGATCCCTTCTAGCTCCACCCATGTTGCTGCAAATTGCATGTGTTTATCTGTTTTGATTGCTGAATAGTATTCCATTGTGTATATGTACCACATCTTCTTGATCCAATCATCTATTTTTGGGCATCTGGGTTGTTCCCATATCTTAGCTATTGTAAACAATGCTGCAGTAAACATAAGGGTGCATATATTCTTTTGGACTAATGTAAAACAAAATTTTAAAGAAAATATTTAAAAATACATAGTCCCCTCTCAATGTATTATTTTTTCATTCTTTTGCAGACTTTGCCTAAGATACTAAGCAATATTGCCCCAGCGTTTTGCATGAGCAGCTGTAGCTTTGTAGTGGAGAAATCTAAAGAATCCACAGCACGTGTTGTAGTTTGGAGGGAAATAGGAGTACAAAGAAGTTATACCATGGAGAGTACTTTATGTGGCTGCGATCAGGGAAAATATAAGGTAAAACATGAGGACTTTTAACCATAAAAATATTTGAAGACTTTTCCTTTCTTATATACTGCAGTGTTCTGTTATATTGAGTTAAATGAAATTTGCAATAATGGTATTGAGTATCATGCAATTTAAGAGCAGCTTTTTTTTTAATGTTTCTGAACCAAAGATCCTTATGAAATCTTGGTTGAGTGTATTTACGTTCATAATTTTTAAGGAAGCACCATGTAGTATACATTTACATGCTGATTAGTAAAATATAATGAACTGTGTAAGTCATGCATTATAAACGAAACTTTTATCATTTTAATTATTGAATAGAAGTATATATCTGTGCTTTTAATGATGTACTCATTACACTTATTTATAAAGTTTTTTTGTAGAGATTTCATTGGCTTTTTAAAATGTTTCATGAATCCCACAGCATCCACTGTAGATGCTGCAAAGGGTTACACAAAATGGAGGGTATTTATAGACAGAAAGATGGTCAGATATGGTTATAAGCAAAAGAAAAGATTATTTCAGGTAAACCCACCTTCCTCCAGGAAATGTAAGGGGTTCTTATCATGCAGAATCTCCTTGAAGGTAAGTACTTTTATAGGAATACCTTTGCCAAAATATTCGCTCTGTGCAAATGACAAGTCTTAAGGAGGGCCAAGATCTGATGAGAATTTGTTAAATGCAATTGGTGAGAGTATGGTTGTTTCTGTGACATTTTAAGATAAAGTCACATGTTGTAACATTATACTGGGACATATTAGACTTCCAGAATTTCATATAATTCCTAGAACACTATTCCTGTACAAATACAGCATAAAGAAGGCTTAGCATTGTAGTGTTCCTCATGTAATTTAACATATTGAATAAGCCTAATTACTTTAATATATCTTTTTCTAAAGAAAGAATAAATCTGGGAAGTTCCAGGGGTCTGGAAATTCTCAGTTTTAAGGTCAAAAAGCCTTCATTTAGAATTTGACTTTGGGAAGTTTGTCAAAAATATCGAAAGGTTTTGGATGCTTGGTCAAAAGAATTTACAGATTATTATTAAACAATATTAATCATCCACTTAAAGAATAATGAAAGATTTCAAAGACAAATCTAGATTCTTACATGGTTACAAACAAGCTTAACTTTTAAAATGAAGCACATCAAATTATTTTGATAATGTAATAACATCCTTGCTTTAAGCTACTTTAAAGGTAAGGAAAAAAACCTCTCATAGCTTATCCAGAGCAGATAACTTTGTCCATTTATCAGATGAAAGAAAATTGAAGTCATTAATTTTATATGAATATACTGTTGCTATTAAACCTTATTCTTAAAAACCTAGAGCAATTTTTTTAAACTTATCCAACTTTATGACACATAGGATTTCTTTGCTGAGGTTCCTCTTCCACAAACCTTTTATAACTTATCTTTGATACATTTCTTTTCTGATTTAAATAACCAACCTCACTTTATATGTCTTTCTTTTCTGTTATTATTTCTAGTAGCTTTAATTACATGCATTAATTAGAATTCTTAACCTTTATAAACCTCAACTCCTAGTAGAAACTGAGACGCAAATGATGGCATATTGTCTGATATGTTAGCGTTCTTTATATTGGTAAATATCACACATATCTTTAATTTCTTTGTAATTAGAAGCCAAAAGTAAATAAACATGTTTAGTAATATATGTTTTACTATTTCATTTTAATTAAAAGTGATTTAAGTGATTTAGATGTTCAGTGAATTTCCAATATTTAGCTTGCCTTAGAAAATTCTCTAAGGTATAAATTATAAAACAGAAAAAAAACTTTTGAAAACTAATTTTAAGACCATAAACATAATTACTACCAAAGCATTTGCCTAAAAGTTTTTGTCCCATTTATATGTTTTTAAGTCTTAAACTACTTTTCTTGCTGGCAAATTATGTAATGGAATGGTAAAGATAACATGAACTATTTGATTAAAAAACTCAGGTAACATTAAATGGCATGTCTGTCATTTCTGAAACTCTGCCTATTTTGTTAAACCAACTGCCTTAATTTTCATTTACCAATAACTATTCTAACTTTCAAAAAGTACATTCAGTTTAGTTTTGTGAAAATTTAAATTTTTAAGGAAAATTTAATTTCTACTAAGTGCTTACCTCTTGGGCCAATCGAATTAAAAATTAAAGCTCTCTTAAAACTAACAGTTGAAGAGGACTTTTAAGAATTTTCATTAGCCCATTCTTCAGATCCCTTTTTCTCCTGATGAAAAAAATTCTCTCTGTATTTGGAATTTCAAAAATTGGCCTAGTTTCTAAGGAAGGTGGGAGCAGAAAATCTGCATCACTAAAGCAAAGAAAAAGTCTGCAGATTCATTCATGAAGGATGTTGAAATATTTTTCTTTACCTCTGGGTTAAGTATCTTATCTGAACAGTGCGTATTTCTACCCACATTTCTATCCAGACATATTTTGAAACTCCCCACCTGAGAGTTATTTTGATAGAGGAGCTTCAAAGAGCTGCTCCTGCCAGTTTTCCCAGGATCTCATTTGCAGGGAGAGAGTGAAGTTTAAAGTGGAGCTGTCTCCCAGACTTTGGCAAGGTTTTCTAAGAATTTTAATTTTATTTTCCCCTTGACTGTTTAAGGGGATTACTGGTAGCAACTAGAGAATTCCCAGCCAAACAGGGTTGGCACAAAGTAAGGCTACTAAGGCCCAAAAGCTTACCGTAAGTCTAAGACACTTTCTTGTGGGGGATGATAGGAGAGGTCTGCTGCTCCATAGGTGGGTCAGCTCCTGGCCAGGAACTTAAAGCATCAGTGTCTGTGAAACTAGCCCTTGGAGCTGGGGAGAAGAGTAGAAAGGGGAGTTGAGACTTGCTCCTTGAGGTCTCTATGGCTTCTAACAGTAGTGCTTTCCTTACTGTATTTAGAATCTACTGGTAGACTTTAATTGGATTTTTTTCCCCAGTGTTCCTTTTGTGTTTTAATAAATTTGGTTAATGAAAATAACACATTTTACAAAATAGGTAAAATATAGTTTGAAGCATGTTAGACCAGGTTAAAAAAAATGGTAAAAAAGTTCTTATCAATAAGGTTTTTAAAATAAGGTGGATACCAAATAAATACTCATTTCTCTTTTACATGATTCCATTAATTGTTACATTGATTTAAAGTTTTTATAGTGAGAAGTGTCCTCCTGAGCAAAGTGTTTTTCTTTAATATCTAAAAGTCAATGATTTGATCATAGAATGTACATTCTTTAGTTTTTTGAATTAATAAACTTTAGTTTTTAGAGCAGTTTTAGATTCACAGAGAAATTTAGTGGAAAGTGCAGTGATCCCATATACTTCCATGCGCTACTCCCTCTCCTGAACACAACATAATAATTTTCAGATTTGTAAATGTTAACTAATAAGTTGTGTGTGTCTAATAATATTTTGAGAAATAGGTTTCTTCATGCTCAAGAAATTTCTTATGTTACTGAATTTTAAGCTGTAATTGTTCTTTATTTTCAATAAATTAATTCAGAAACAGGCATAACCTTTCTAAAGTTTTTAAATCAAAAGGCAAATGATGTTCTAATAAAATCAGTTAGGTCACATTTCCTAGAATACATGGGAAATGAATAAACTATTTAATCAATTAATCCACTATTGTAAAAGCATGTGCTTTGTGTAGGATAACACTTTTTTTTACAGTTTATACTTTTTAGTTATCCTGTGTTTTCAGTTTGGTTATTGAAAAAATATTTTTACAGTGCCTTCTCTAACTGAAGTCTGCTGTGATCTATGTCTGAAACTTGTTGGTGTAAGGATATCATTTATTTTAGAGATATATTTTTATCTGAAAATTAAACAGGCAGTGTCTTGGTTTACAGTCCATTGTTCAAGTATACAAATTCAAACCTTGATATTTAACACTATCATATTTCAATATTGGCATCCAGTGTTGTAGATTATAAGAAATACAAGCAATATCTTGTGAAAATATAATTTTACATGTGAACTTCAAGAGTAATATAACCTCAAAGTGTTTTTTCTCCCCAGTGTATTGCTGAAAATAATTTGTACATAGTGAATGAGAATAGACACTTCAGAAATTTTTTTTTAAGATTTATTTATTTATGCATACAAGTTGGGGTGCAGGCCAGAGGTGTGATGTGGTGAGAGGATTCACCAAAGCAGAGTTGGGAGCAGAACAAGCAGATTGACTGAAATACACTGCTGAGGGGAGTAGCAGACAAGGCAGGAGAGGTCTGCTACACCATGTGGGAATTTCCCTGGGTGGTATCGATCTCTTGCTGTAGTGGCTCTGGACAGCTTCACAGCACAGCCCTTAACTCGCTGCGCCACCAGGGAGGCCCTTTAGAAATGTTTTAAAGATGGTTTTCCTTTGTGACTAGAGTAGTTTACATTGTTAAGACATTGTGCTTGTTGTGTCCTAGTTCCATACAAAGTGACAACCCTTTAATTTTATTGATATAGTTACAAGTTCCATTTAATTTTAATTATATATAGCCAGAAGATAGCAAATGTTCTACTTTTGTGTATAATACTGCTTTATTTCTAGGGTTTACAGATTGGTACTCGAGAATTGGAAGAGATGGGGGCAAAATTTTGTGTTGGTCTCTTGCGTTTGAAAAGACTGACATCCCCACTGGAATATAGTCTGCCTTCTAGCCTGCTTGACTTTGAAAATGATTTGATTGAATCGAGCTGCAAAGTTACTAGGTAAGACATTTCTTTTATTCTGTTACTACACTGTAGTATGCAATACATTGTAATATGCAATACTTTGGAACAGAGGAACGTGACAGAGACTTTAGCAGGAAAGAGTATTTTTAGAATTAATTTAGTTATTTACACCTCTTGTTCCAAATTGTGAGAATAGTCTTCATTTTTAAATGTTGGTATTTGGATGTGATTTTGATGCAATATTCTTATACTTTGAATGCTGTTTTTAGTGATTTTTAATGGCTTACTTTTAACCCAAAAATAAGCAATGTGGGTAACAGTACTTATATCAGAAAATACCTAGATTAAGAGGATTTGGAGTCAGCGTTCTCGCTTAAGGGGAAATTTTATTGGTGTCTACATATTAGGTGACTGTCCAGTAACCTTTTGATCATAGTATGCTAGAAACATAATTCAGAATCCCTTTGGAAATTTAATTACTTAGTAGTCTTCTAAATATCTTTTGCTCCTAAAACTTTGATCAGTTATAATCTCATGGGTAATTCAGTGTCATAATCCTTAATCATAATGCCAGAGTTTAGCTTTTCATAGTTTGATATATGTGAATAAAATACTTCCATTTTTTAAGAACCATCATTTTTGCTGTTAGATATTACCTTGTCATCAGACTTGTTGACTTATTGCCATGCTTTACTATATATGTCAATTTTAGCAATTTTTTAGTTTTTTGCGGGGGTTAAATTTTATTTCTTTTTTGCTAGGGAGTTTACATTTTCATTTCATGTCTCATTCAGAGATCAGATCAGAACAGACTAGATCAGATAGAATGTTTTAAATGTAGCAAAACTTTAATTAGAACTTCTGTTCTTTATTAGGTGATAATTTAGACAGAGATCACCAGAATTCTTTACCCTTTAAAGTACTTGCTGAGAATTAATGGAAATAAATATAAAAATTGCCAGTTGTTTTCACTGATATTTAGAAGCCTCCTTTTAATTCATCCATCCCCCCACTCCCATCTCCTCTCCACACCTCATTGAGGTAGAATTCACAAATGAATTCATAAATGAATTCATAAATGAGGTAGAATTCATAAATGACATTTTAAGTCATTTAAAGCACACATTGTGATGATTTGATATCCACCCATCAGCTTACATCCTTAATTTTTTAACACTTTATGGTCCGCTCACATATTAATACGTGTTTTTGTCCCAGTATCAGGTGGCCGCTCACATATTAATACGTGTTCATGTAGTCTCCGGTTTTTCACGCCACGGTAGATTTATTTGGAACTGTTAGGAGCTATTTCTTTGATCATACTCAGTCTAGAAGCCTTACACATTGTTTTGGTGAAAGTGTAAGGTGTTTTATGAGAGATATTACAGTTTTTTCAATATCCAGTAGTTCAGGAGTTGTGTGTGTTTTATTGAATGCTTATACCATTCATGTGGTGGCACAGAAAATGACCGGCCCTAAGGGCTGGTAAATTTAAAGGGCACCAGCACACAAAGTGTTAATGTGTATTTGAGAGTGTTTTTCTACTCTTAGCAACTTTCAATTATATAATCCAGTGTTATCAACTGTAGTCACCATGTTATACATTACTTCCTCAGACCCAAGTATCATGTCTGATACTTTGTACCCTGGCAACCACCTTTCTACTCTTTGTTTCTATGAGTTTGAACTTATTTTTTATTAAGATTCCACATGAAAGTGACATTATGCACAATTGCTGTTGTCTGGCTTATTTTACTTAAATAGTGTCTTCCAGGTTCACCAATGCTGTAGCAGATATGAGGATTTCCTTTTCTAAGGCCAAAGAATATTACATTATATATAGTCCTGCATCACTTAATGACATTTCTGTTGATAGTGGACCACATATACAACAGTGGTTACACCATATGCCTAGTGTGTAGCAGGCTATACCATCCAGGTTTGCAATATTTTTCCCATTCCATAGGGTATCTTTTCATTGTGTTGATGGTATTCTTTGCTGTACCTTCTCAAGGCTCCATCCCAAGGTTTTACTAGTTACACTAGCACTGTGTTAGTCTTATGTTAGCATTTCCCACTTCCCATTTCAGTGATATTATGCAAATCATTGACTGATTACATTCTGACATAGTAATTGCAATTTATAAACTCTTTAGCCTTAGGCAGAAGTTTCATCCTTAGTTTTTCAACCTCCTTTCTGAAGTGGGCAGTCTCAGTATTGCTGCCAGATCTCATGAGTCTGAGTTTAGTTCCCTGCTTCTAAGACCCTTTCAAGTCTCCCTGTTGCCTTCACTTGGAGTTCAGGAGACCTCCGGCTGGTTTTTATGTTTCTAATTTTCTTGTCATCCAAGGAGATGTTTGTCTTGTTTCTCTATGCATGTGTGTCTTTTTTCTTTTTTGTTTTATCTGTCATTGTTCTGTGTTGATAGCAGGGACAACAAGGACCTCAAAGCATATACTTTTCTAAAATAGGTGATGCCCAAGAAGATTAAAAGGTATAATAGCTTTTTACAAGAACTTTTAATTGTTCTGCTTTTCATTCTACCCTGAAATCCATTTTTTACAAATTGACAGTATCTTTAATTCCTGGAGTTTTCTAGGATTTTGCAATGGATGCAATCAGCATCTACCTGTTGCCTCTACCCTTCAGCTTCTTCTGTGATAGGCACTTAGCAAGGTAAAGAAGATTGGAACTCAGTGTCCTCAGTTTCATCCATATGCTGCCACCATCCAGCATTTGTTGTTAATATCTTCTTTACTATTAGCTCCATTCCAGTTTTTTTTTCCTACAGACTTATCCTTTTAAAGAAAGATTATTCTTTTCCTGTCATCATAGGGGTTTTTGTGATCACTATACTTACCAAAAGTTCTAGAACTTCCTTTTCAGTGAAGCCTGTAATTGAAAATTATGTTTCATAGTCCCACAGCATTCATTGGAAATCACCACACATAAATAATTTTAATTGTAGTTAGTTGTATTTGTTATATAATAAAAATTACATCTGATACAACAGTAAGTCTGCATTATGTCTTAGAGGGTGTTTCCTTTAGGTCAAAGCTTGGATTCTTATAAAAGCTTACAACTCTATAGTATTTTTGTGCTTAGCAAAAAGTGCTTTTATTTTATCTGTCGCCTGAACTATTAAACAGTCTTCTCAGTGACCCTCATTTAAAGGATTTGAGAATGAGACAGATAACACATTTAATAATTCTTGCCATCAGGATATTGCAGTGGTGGTTAAATTTCAGGATATTAGGCATATGGAAGAAGTATTTGAAGTTTGAATATGTTGAAAACATTATAAGAAAGTGAAGTTGGAAAATACCAAACTCTGAACAGTGTTTTGCCGTAATAATAATAAAACAAACCCTATGTTTAAACGAGGCCTGATTATTATCTTATACTCAAACACTATTTGAACTTCTTATTTTTCATTGAAGTGAAATGTACACAGCATAAAGTTAGGCTTTATAAGATGAATAATTTGAAGGTGTTTAGTATACTCACAATATTGTACAACCATCACTAATCTCTGTCTAGTTCCAAAACTTTTTTTACCCATTTCTGAAGAAGGCCCTCATATCTACTATGCCATTGTTCCCAGCCTCTGGCAACCACTAATCTGCTTTTTGCCTCTATGGATCTACCTAGTCTGGATAGTTTAAATAAATGCGTCATACAGTCTATGACCTTTTGTGTCTGGCTTCTTTCACTTAGCTTGTTTTTGAGGTTCATGTGTTGTAAAATGTGTATCAGTACTCAATTTCTTTGGTGCATATAGTATGGACATTAGGAAATTTGATGATAAATTGTTCTTAATGCAACTAATAAAATAAATTAAGACTTCATCTGGAGAAAGCCTGTATGTTTAATATTAGTTACATTTTGTGTTAATATTTTTCGGAAAATTCGGTTTGATGTGTTTTGATAAAGGGAGAGTGCATTTCTAATAAGGTTTTAGAAGATGAGCACAGATCTGGATCAGTTGACACATACTATTCCTTGGTTAATGACTACGCTTATTCCTAGCATTGTAGGAAAGACTTACTAGAAGTTGTTGGCAAAGTAGTACAAAGATAATGATTGCTACACACCATTAACACTAGAATGAAACATAAGCTATTATCCTGCTTTTTAATGTAAATCAAGTGTTTATAAATATTTAGGAACTTTCTCTTCTGAGAGAATTAAATTAATATTGTTAAATAAAAAAATTATTGATGACATTTGTTAAAGATTGGGGAGGCAGATTTTATTCAGGAGGACCATTACTTTGGGATTTTGCAGTAGAGGAGAGAGATGGGGCTCAAATCCAAATATAATAAGGAAAGATGGGGAATTGATAGTCAACGTAAATAGTACAGCATTGGTAGATGGAGAATTACTTAGAAGAAATATCAGGGGTAAGGAAGATTCTTGCTAAATCAGCCTGACATAATTTTGCTGAAAGCAGGTCAGGGTGATCAGGGGTTTTCTTATAAACTAACTCAACAGGATTCTCACCAAAACTCAGTAGGATTTAGCAGGCAGAGCCACTGATTAAAGAAGAGCCCAGGGTCAGGACCTAGTCAGAAAGAGGATCAGAAGAGCTCAGTTCAAATTTGGTCAAGGGGTCTCTGTCAATATGGATCATTTGTGACCACGTGTGAACAATGATCTCTAATACCTAGCCAATAGTAAAGCTTCTTGGTATTAACATGCTTTGTTTTTAATGTACAGTTTATTGTTTCATAAGGTTAATCTTTTTTAAAAATATCTTCCTTTTTAGTGGCTTTGATATACTTGAGACTGGTTTGCATTTTTAAGAGTTATTTATTGCTACTATGTAGAATATTCTTACTGTTGCAATTGCTGTTGGAATATTTTCTAAGCATGTAAACAATGGCATGTAATGGAAGATTATATCACAACTTCTTGTCTACTAAAAATCAAAGTTGCTTTTAACTAAAAGTGAACCATTTGTGTTTGTGCTTAGCAGATGAAATGCTTATACAGAGGAGATTGAAATCATCTAGGAAAATAAGTTTGATGCTGATAGGAGCTCTTCAACTTCCAGGCCAGATTTGATTATATAATGAAAGCTTTGAGATGTCGTAAGAGAAGGATACTGTCCTTATCACTGAGTCCAGATATGTATTGAGTTAGTAGTTGTTAGTCTCTGAGTTCGCTGTACAAGGAATTTGATGATCATACAAGTTTATAGATATTTATGCATTGTATTTTTGATTGCCTCTTGGAAATGTGAAATTATTTTCTCTCACAGAAATGTCGATGTGAGACTTCAAAATAAGAATATGCGTATCAGAATAAGGAAGAATACATTATTTCTTCAAAGAAGATTCAGTGGATCTTCTGGCAGGCCATAGAGGGCAGATCTTTCTAGTTTTTTGTGGGACGGAGCTGACTTGAGTTGGGTTTGCAAAATGCTTGGTTAGCCCTCACCCCCTTTCTGAGTGGTAGGCCTCCATCTAGAGGCCATATTGAAGTCGTGGGGCTTCTCTTCTCAGTACCTTAAAATTGCCAAAAATCCCATTGCTTATATTCTGTTTTGTTTGTTTTGCTGCTTTCTGCTTTGCTTTTTAACCTCTTACACTGCAGTTTCAGAATTTGTCAAATGTCTCTAGGGGAAAAATGTTGGGGTCACATCTCTGCAACTCCCTTCTTTCAGGAAACTTGGCAGCTCTGAACTCCAATTTTTGCCTCCAGTCCTTTGAAATGGCTGAAAGCTCTGATGACTCCTCTGCCTCTTAGCGGCTGCCCTTGCTTGGCCTTGGTTTCCTCTGGACTTTGCCCCATGCACCTTTGCTCTTGGTTGATTTTCCTTTGTATCCTTTCACTGCAATAAGTCATACCTGTGAATGCAACTGGATGTTGAATCCTGAAATTCTTCCTAGCCAGTCACATAGTGGGTGGTCATGGGACCCCTGCACACCGGCTCATTATGAATTGCTGTTAAGTTTGATTATCGCAGAGATTCCATTGTTCTACTGAGAAGGATCAGACAGATGGTATTTTAATTCCCTCATATATGTATGTAACCAAGATACAGATGAATTTACTCAGAGTCGTAGTTCTCAACAGAACCGGGAATCGGGTCCAAGTCTAACAAAAATTTCCCTGTTCCTTCATCATATGTTGTATCCTCCAAGCGAATAAGCAGAATTATTAAAATGGACCGATTTCATTTTTGACACTATATTATTTGGGAATTTAGCCATTTAACCCTCTGATTATAAATAAGGAAGGTTTTTATTGCATCAATAGCAAATTAAGTTGCAGTTATTAGTTAATTCCAGTTACTGTTTCCTAAAGACATCTACTTAACTTTTTTCAAAACTATCAGTGAATTAACAACTTTCTTTTTTTCAAATAGATGAATTTTTTGTATAGCTATTTGATATACTAGTTCTGTGCATGTATGTTTGTGTGTGTGTGTGTTGTGCAAGCACTGTTGTTGCTTAAGAATAACAAAAACTGGTTTTTGTATTTTCTATAAATTTTGTTTACTTTGTGATATTTAGTAGATGCTTTATCTCTTACAAGATAGGAATCAAATTAAGTAAAGTGTCCTTATATTTGCTCAGATAAAGATTTTCTTTCAACTTAGAACTTATAAAAGACACGATCAGCAAGTCACAAATTGCTGATAGTCTGGAAATATTTTTCTTTCTGCACATCAGTTCCAGAAATTCTTGCCCCTTGTAGCTCTATTTTGTTGTCTTAAAACATGTAGATTAGTGTCCAAATTGTACAAGAGTGCAAGGTTAAAGGTAAGGCAGCATTTTTAGTTCTACTAGTTGGGGGCAGTCCATTGTCTGAGCTCTTCAGGAAGTGAGAACGGTTGATTTACTGTTTTCGTTAATAAGGGCGGTTTTATTAACATCCAATAACATTTTATATTCGTATAGCTTAATAGTTTACAAATAGCTTTCACATTGACGACCTAATCTGATCCAACTTTGTGACGTAGTGGGGCTGATACTGTTATCTCTGCTTTACGTTCGGGAAAACTGGAACTTGGAGAGAGTGACTTGCTCAAGACCACACAACCCAGAATCACAAACCCAGAATTTCTTAGTCTACAGTGTTTTCCTTCTTTCATGCTTACATAGGGAACACAGCTGAAGATCTGCATTCTGGTGTCTCAGGTGTCAAATCATGTCTATTGGCAGTAGATGGTATACATTTGAGGGAGAAAGATGGGATATTTTTAGGCTTAGTTTTATGTAAGGGCTTGATACCTTAACATGTAGATAGCCAGAAAACTTTCTGAGTATGAATGATATAGATTTTTTTCTGTTATCTTTAGAAATCAGTTGGAATCATAAACCTTCCCTGCATCATAGTGACACCATACAGCAGAGGATTTCCATGCACGCATATTATGAGAAGACACTTTGGGCAAATATTTGGACATTTTTCTTGAAGCGACATGCAGAGGATTTGTTTTTGGACTAAAATGCTCTTTAAGATGAAATGTTTCTTGCTGTATTGTTTTTTGTGTAGTCACCTTTATCGTAAGAATTAAAATCTAAACTAGAAAGGCATTAAGGCAGATGTATTTAGGATAGCCATTGGAGAATGAAGCAAAGGTCAGATAAGAGTAAACTTACTTGAATGAAATGAGGGGAACAAGGAATTAATGGTGGAAAAACAAAGTAATGGGGGTGCGAAATAATTAAACCATTAGGCTTTTTATGATTAAAATATATTTGAATTCCTATATATTGATGTTTAAGGATTGATTATAGCTATATGGCAGATTACCTTAAAGTCTTTTACTTCAGTGACGTTTATTGTGAGATCATGTATATGAATGTACTTTCTAATGTGTAAAATGTTAAAAACATATGTTGGAATTATTACTACAAGTAAAACTGAATTGCCCTGATTGGATTTGTGCTTTGCGATTTTTACTGAAGTAATCAATGGGATGGGGAAAATAAAAACAATTGATGCTCTTGTCAACCTGTGGCTTCTCATAGAGTTCAGCAAACTTACTGAGGGCTTGTAACATGTCAGGTACTTGGGAACTGACAGGAGATACTAAGATGGGTGAGTCAGAGTTCCTCACCTTAAGGTGTTTATGAGTTAGTACTGAGAAGACAGGCCCACAAAGGGATGATTTCAGCTACACCTGAGAAGAGGTCAGATAGAATGTTGGCGCAAAGTACTGAGAGAACATAGGGAAAGGGCACTTATCCCAAAATAGACTTTAAGGAGGAATATTTGAAGGTGAGCGTGAGCTGTGGTTTGAAAGAAATATGAGTCACTAGGAGAAAAGAGATGGAATCATGCCCTAAGCAGAGGAAACAATGTTGGTGAGGACATGTAAAGTGTGAGCAAAGAAGTCCAAAAGTGATTGGCAGGACTCACTTGCTGAGAATTTTGACATTGTGACTCCCTGAGGGAATTGTTGAGAATGCCACAAGAGGACCTGACTTCGTGGGCAGGACAAGTTCAGTTGTGACAATGTGCATTTCAGGTGCGTGGCAGCTAGCTGTGTGCATCTAGCAAATCCATTAACATGCAGGAGAAGTTCAAAGGAGAAGTTGGGACTAGTAATTTGAAATTGGAAGTGATGAGAATGCAAATTAAAAGCCATCATTCAAAGAGAGCATGTGAACGAGCTGTTGACCGAGAGAGCATTTTTCATAAGTACCTGTGTTTGAGACATACAAGATCGACACTCAAGAGGGACAGAGAAGGATGAAACAAACCAGAAAAATGGAGTCTCAGAATTGCCACCACAGTTTAGTGCATCAGAGAGATAGAGAAAAATGGACAGGAGAATGGAAACTAGAATAACAGTAAGAACGCGTCTTTCCGTGGAGGATGGGGTTGGAATCTTCCTTCTTTCCTTTTGTCTATCTCTGTAACCCCCTAAGTGTGGATCCATTGATATTTCCCCTTGTTTCCTTCTCTGCCCAACTCCCCTTGCACCCTCCATATCCTTCTCACCCCTCACTTCCTCATCCTTTGTGGTCTCTGACTTAGCACTGGTGGCCCCTGTAGTGTAGATCTTGATGAAGTTGGGGCTAGAAACATGATTTTCTTAGGATCTTCAGACATTAGAGCCAAATATCAGGGCCATTGTGGATTACAGGAATTAAATAAGGGTGTGAAACTGGTTCATTTCTGGTTTTCAGTATGCATAATGCCCAGATAGGAGTGGAGTTCTTGTCACGATCATCATATGAATGAACCAAGCTCAGAAACGGAGAGGATCTAGTTTTTTTCTGGATCCAGGAAAAACTTTTGGATTCAGAGCCCTAGACATTCCTCATCATAGGTTCTTTTTTTACCCCCCTTTCATTTCCAGGAATTCACCTTCCTGGTTGTGTTCTATCTTAAAGTACATATGAGCACCTGACACGAACATTGCTCCATCTCCTTGCTATCTATAAGCTTTTTAGCTTGATCCTGGATATCTTTGTTGCTCCTAAATCATACTTCCCTCCTTTTGTTTCTTGTTTTACAGCTTAAAACTCTAGGCTTTTCCTTTAAATCTTTTTCCTTAGTTCAAATTAATTTTCTAGTAATCAGCTTTCCATGTAGGCCTAGATACTTGTTCTGATTCCAGTGTAGTGATTGAGCTCCCTGCAACCAATTTGACTTATGCCAGTCTGTTTTTGTTGGGTCTGCAGAGATGTTGTGCTCTTACTACTTATTAGGAGGCTGACCCTGTGATGCTGCTGGACATCTACCCAACACTGGCCATTATGTTTCCTCATTGTAGAGCCAGTCTCTCTAGTCTAGATTGGTTTCTAGGCCCCTGGACAGTGCATGACTTTTGAGCAAAGCTCTCTCCTTCTTTGCATTTCTGTGATCCTCTTGTTGTAACAGTCTCTGGGAGGAAATACATAGCAAGAGAAGACTTGTCTTGTTTTCTCTCTTCACTTTTCTCTTTACCCCACCTTTGCTTCAGCTAGTCTTATCCTATGAATCACCTGGTACACCCTGAGAATTTGAAACACTGAGGGTCAATAAGGAGGAATGAATTATTATTTTTAAGAACGAGAATAATAGTCATTTTTATTAAAGCAAATAATCTTTTCTTTTAATTGTTTTTCTAAAGACCTAACAGATTCAATGATAAATATTTTTGTTGCACAGTGGAATACTGTGAAATTGTTCTTATGAGTGTTAGGACTGTTGTAAAGTCTCACACATTCCTCCAAACTAACTGCTCAGCTTGATTTATCAAGACTACTCTATCATAGCAAAAGCTCTGAACTTTTAGTAGGAATTTTGCTATATAAGGTCCAGGTAGGTTGCAATGTATTTTTCTTTTCTTTTTTTTTTCAAACGAGCAAAATTAAAGCAATTTTAGAAAAAAAAAATACCCTTACCAGATGAGTTTTACTTTCTCAGAAAATTAGAACCATGGAATCCAATAACCTGCCATTCTCACCTTCCAGGTATTTCAACTGAATTAATATTTAGTAGCAGGAATTCTTTCATTTTAGGTGTCTAATGAATGACATTTCCTTGTTGGGTCATTTCAATAGATTGTTGATACCTACTCATTGTCTGGTTTTATAGTTTTTAATTATATAATCTATGGGAAAATACCTTTTAGAAGCAGGTAGTATATAAACAAGTATGTATCTATATGTAATATGGTAGTTCTGGTTAAAAAATGCATGCAATGAAATGTTTTTATGTTTCTTTGACGCGCGTGTGTGTATGTGTATAAAATCGCCCTGATGGGGAAAAATCAGAATATTGTGTTGTTTTTTTTTTTTTTTGAAGAGGAAAAGTATGTGCAGACCCTAGTGGAAAGGTTCTCTTCATCTCAAATGCCTACCTAATCAAATATTTAGAAGCACTTAGTACATTTAGGCAAATATCTTATTCTCTGTCCCAAGGGGAAGCAATTAATCTGGGTGTGGAGTGTTCACTTGTTTTTCATTTTTATTTGACTGACAGAAACTGAGGATGGGTAAAGGAGCTGTTCCTATGGCAAATAATCACTTTATAGACTTAGAATAAGTGATTTCAGTGCATTACTGGAGGAACCAAGTAAACAGCAGTTTCTTCTAAAGCCTGTTGAAATTGTTACTTGATTTATATTGATTAAAATAGGGTTTTAAAAATAAATCTTTTTTAAAAATACATTTTTATTGAGGCTACATTTATTAATGTTAAATAAGTTTCAGGTATACAGTAATGTAATTCAACATCTGTATATACTACATCATGATCACTACCAAAAGTCTAGTTTATATCCATCAAAAATAAATCTTAATAACCTGCAAATTAATGAAATTCTTCAAAGAAATTATTGAATAAGGAAGTCCATTGTTTTTTGTGATTGTGTGATATATACTGACACTTATAATTAAAAATTACCATTTTATTTTACTTCTTATAAATGCAAGGATGTTTCAACTACTAAACATCTCTTGTTCATTTGGATAACATTTTGAATCCAGCTTAATCCAGTATGGATTATTAGAACCTTAAAATCTAATTGTGTTTTGTATGTTCTGTATGCTTTGGCTACAGCCCTACCACTTATGTTTTGGATGAAGATGAACCTCGATTCCTTGAAGAAGTTGATTACAGTGCAGAAAGTAATGATGAGTTAGATATTGAATTGCCTGAAAATGCAGGAGATTATGAACCTTCTGCTCAAGAAGAAGTACTTTCTGACTCTGAATTTTCAAGAACATACTTACCTTAAGCCCTCTGCCATCTCTTGTTAACCACAAAGAAGAAATGAAATATCTTGGTTTTTATTACACAGGAAGATTGAAAGAAATGAGTTTATAGAGAACTGACTCAGACAAAAAGTAACTTGGGCCTGTTTGGTTTCAAGTCAATAAATATATTATTAATTCATGATAAAATTGGCACTTGTTTTATTTTAGATATTCAGTGCACTTTATATGGCATTGAATTATCAAATATTGGATATACTTTTTTTTTTTAAAAACCCTGAGTATCATTGCATGAATTTTTATCTCCTTAGGGTTATACCCTACATGAAATGGATTGAAGTGTGTGAGACTATAAAACTTAAATTCTAGAGTTGTTGAAAATCCTTAGTTGTTAAAAACTAATATATATGTACATGGATTTCTATAGATGTGTCTCTGTAGGGGTGGGTAGATATTGAAGATAAGATTGTTCTTCAGAATCATGTCAATTGTTGAGCTGTGACTGAAATAATACAGAGTTTGCCTTGAAACCATTACATTCTATATTTACCAAATTAAATAAAAACTATATTAAATGTTGCATTCATTTCGTCATCCTTTTTAACCAGCTTAGATTATTTGGTTTAGAAAATCTTTGTGGGACAATAATAAAAATCAAATATCTTGAACACATTGATAAAATTTTGGATAAAAAATACAGTGCTTGATTGACCAATATTAAGTTTTTTATGGTGTAGGTTTACCTCAACCTACTATTAAAGGTCTATTTGAACAGCTTTTTTTCTAAAAGTGTTTCTCATAGTGTACTGATCTTGTATCATTGCAGAGTTTAAGAAGCTTTACAAATGCACTGAGGATGTGTTCCAATATCAAATGTGTTTCTGTATAGTAAGTTTATTTAGCATTTCCTGAACAGTGCTATGTTATTAGACTTATTGAAGTGAATTCATGTAGAAAGTGCTGACACTGGCATCTGAGTCCTAAGATGACTGCAGGGATTTGAAGCCTGTTATTGTAGTGACATCTTCCTGAGTTTAAGCTGTCTGGCTACAGGAGGTGCTTTGTCTTCAAGTAAAACAAAATGAATCTGATGATTTTGGTAAAATGCTTTAAAAACTTAGTTTCTGTTTGACAAACCAAATCCAAAGAGTCCTTGTTAACAGATTCTTGCCAGGACTCAGGTACTTAGATTTTGGCACATTTGTTTTTCACGTGTTCTTGATTAGAATATTCTGGGTTTTTTTAAAACCTGTAATAATTGAAATACAAAGTAAATGAAAAGAAATGTATTTAAGAGTTTTGATTTTTGCATTTTCCAAATCGATAATATTTGTTGTATTATGTGAGGCCTTTCATATATTATAGCTTCTTTTTGGTGTCAGAAGAACCCATACTTGAGATAGTCTAAAGCTTATTAATCTTAGGGAATAGACTAAATAGATTGTGAAATTGAGCTAGTCCTCTTAAGTGTGTAGTGACCTAATTTACAAAAGATTGGGCTACATTAGCAATATATTTAATAATTTATAACTGTAAAATTATATATTTTTATACATAAGCAATTCCATATTTAGTTGGTTTTTCTTTCAGAGAGTCAGTATGTCCTTATATGAAATTTTCCTTGGTTTTTATAAATTTAGGAGTTAAAGTGACTATAATTATTGTGCATCATTATGAAGAGTAACTGTTGTTCCTACAGTATGCAGAATAACTCAAAACTTCAACCTACTGTGTTAACAGTATAAAAACTCCTTACTGTGTACTATTACAATATTTTATATTGATAAAGTACATCTTTCAGCATATATTTCAAATCTGAATATGCCTTTCATTAAAATAATTACTCACAAGGTCGAAGGGAAAGTTTTTATAGTTAGGAAGTGATTTCCCCTTCTCCCTCCTTAAACAAGAGAGAGCTTTGGAAAAATAAAAATGATTGAAAATCCCAACGTTCCTAGTTAGGGATAAAATTAAATTTCACCCACTAATAACCAGTAGAGGTCATCAGTGTCATAATCCTGAAAATAAATGTGTAGCTAATAAAATGGTCTAATGGTGGAGTTTAGATTTATTTAACTTTTGTTTGGGACTATAAATTTCTTAAATGTAGCTTTAATTCAACTGGTTAATTCAGTGGTTTAATTCAGCCATTCTCAAACTACCATGTGCATCAGAGTCACTTGGAGACTGTGTCTCAAAAACACAGATTGCCGATTATGCCTATCTGGGTAGTGATACTACAGGAACCAGACTATAAGAATTACTGGTATGATCCAGTGTGTTCTTTCAGTCTTACAGTTCCCTAAGAATCATAAAACCTATGAACTGGAAATTAATACCAGGAATGATTTTGACCAAACTAATTTGTAGCATCAAGAAAATAAACACGCAGAGGTCAAGTAAAGGGGCACAACAGAATGCCAAAACCTGAGGTCACCAGTTGGCTTTCCTTTGTGCAATTATGGTGTTGTTTCAATGCAGGATTGGGTCCCACATTAGGAATCTTTCTTAATTTCTGCCACTTTGTCAGTTTTTGTGTGGTATTTAGAAACATGGACATTTGTCTCGAACTTGTCCTGGAATTCCACTTAAGGTATTGAATACAATACTTGGAAATTTCACATGTCCAAATTAAGATGACCATTTTATAATAAGCACCAAAATGGATGAGGCAATACATGTACTAATAGAATTGTTTTTGTGGATGATCCAGACATAAATGACAATAATTTAATACTATAAATGCATCTTTAGAAATCCTTTGGTTTTCCCATATGTATTTTAATCATTATAAAATAATTGAAAATTTTTGGATTTTTCTCTTATTTTGGTGGGAGTTTAGTAGTTGTATGTAAACCAGTTTCTCTCTTAAGAATAACCTGTTGAAACAATATTTCAATTGGAGGGCTAGTCATTTTTATACAATAGAATGTTAGTATTAAGTAAATGTCCCTTTGGTTAAAGCACATTTATATTCCTATGTAGAAAAAAGGATACCTGGAAGAAAAATGCATAGCTGTTTTTTTCTCATTTTCCTTACAAGAATTAGTGTTTTGAAGTTTTAGTCCTTTAAATGTCACTTCACTTGTTTTCCACTACTAATGATGTTTACAAAGCACTTTTACTCACCTCTTCTGGGCTGTCCTTGTCCTTGAGTGCCCTTCTCCTTCTAGACTGAACAGTGACTTTGACCCTCTTCCACTCTTTCCCCCGCTCCATCTCATGAGATTTCTTTACCCTCTAGACTCTGACCTCCTGGTATGCTCTGTCAAATTGTATTATGTCTTGAGAGGTTGGCTAGTTGCTGAAGGCATTGAGTAAACATTTTGAATTTCAGGTTGCCAGATATGCAGTGCCTAATCCAAAGGGCCCTTTTATGGTGGGATTTCAGGCACGTGATGCCTGTCCAAGTGATATTTTGGAGTCTGGGAGGTGGCTGACACCATGGAGTTCTGAAATGATGTGTGTGCATTTGTTTACACACGCATGCACTAATCCCTGTGAAATGGAAGTGGATTTGTGATAACCTTCCATTTGCAAGCCCAGACAACTTTGAAGGGCTGAAGAGATTTAGTTGCAAATATTTAGCATGGTTTATGCATATAAATACCAAATGTGGGACTCTCCCTCAAAAGACATCACTGATGGGGGCCTCCCTAGTGGTGCAGGGTTGAATTCCCAGCTCTATCAAGCTATCACCAACCACTGCAGCCTGAGTTTGATCCCCAGCCAGGGAGCTGACTCACTTGGCACAGCAGACCCCTCCTGTCTTGCTCACTGCTCCCCTCAGCAGTGTATTTCAGTCAATCTGCCTGTTCTGCTCCCCACTCTGTCTCTGGTGAATCCTCTCACCCCCTCCCCCCCCCCCCGGCCTATACTCCAGTTCTTGTATACATAAATAAAAATAAATCGTTTTGTTTTGTTTTTTTTTTTAAAGAAAAAGATCACTGATACAGGGTTGAGTGAATTTGAGATGAGCAATAGCAAAAATCAGGCCGAAAATCAGTAATTCTAAAGCATGGTTGTCCTAACAGTTTTTAATACTTTAAACCACAATGATCTGTGGCAATGATGTTTGTTATTTAAAGTAGAGAAGATTAGCATTCAATAAATAAAAGTAAAGACTACACTTTTGAAAACACTGGTCAACATTGAGATCGTTACTGACTTAAAAAGTTCCTAATCGTAGTATTTTGGTGTGCTGAACATGAATATAACCCTGAAAAAAATTTTTTTAGCTCTCGTTTTGAAGATACTTCATATAATTCATTTTATGTATTTCACTGTGTAAATTTATCCAGTAGGATTGCAGCAACATCCTAAATCAGCCTAGAATGATTGTAATATTGCATCGCTTTGCATAATACCATCATGCACACATCATCCAGAGTTGATGGCATTATTTTCTGATGCAATGCAATACTACTGCCAGGCAGCTGCTGAAGTAAGCTGATGTCAGCAGTGCACTATAGAAAGCCCGTCAGAAAGGTTGAGCATTGAAAATATTTCAGACTTTGTGCGAGACAGTTGAAGCTACTGTCCCATAGAACTGTTATTATTTTATCCATTTAGGCACAATACAGAACAGTAATGCCTCGAAAGTGCGTGTACAATTTCTGCTCTACGTGTGGGGAAGTGACATTTGCCAACCAGAAGGGAAGGATCACTTTTCAAGTGAAGAAGTCTTATCATCTTTACTTCGGATGCAAGGTTGGTGACCAAGACGAGCCTTGGGCCCCACATATATGCTGTGCTACATGGACAACACAGCTTTCACAGTGGTGTAATGGCAAAAGACCATCAATGCCGTTTGCAGTCCCCATGGTGTGGAGAGAGCCAAGCAACCACATAAAAGACTGTTCCTTCTGCTTGGTTCCTCCTCTTTCCGGCAGAATAACAAAGCAAAAGGAAGTTGAGAATAGTCTACCCAAGGGACTTCCTATTCCAGAACCTCCAGCAGAATATTCTCTTGATTCATCTGATGAGGACAAGGGTGAGCCGACCTGTTCTTCTCCTGTTTCATCAGCATGCAGGGATCCAGATTTTCACTGTGGTGCATCATCAACCCCACACAGGCTAACACAGGAAGAACTAAATGACCTGGTTTGTGATTTGGACTTATCCAAGAACAAGACAGAATTGCTAGGATCAAGACTCCAACGATGGAATCTTCTAGAAGAAGATGTCACAATTACTTTCTATCGAAAGCGCCACCAGCAGTTGGTGCCTTTCTTCAGAAAGGAAAGTACTCTGGTATTCTGTTCCGAGATTCAGGGCCTCCTGAATGCCTTAGAAATCACTCATGACCCACAAGAATGGATATTATTTTTAGACTCTTCAAAAGTGAGTCTTAAGACTGTGCTTTTGCACAAGGAAACCATCTTCCATCTATTCCAGTAGTGCATGCTGTCCACATGAAAGAGACATACGATAACTTAAAGCAGCTACTGAATTCCACTGAGTATAACAAGTACAGCTGGCACATCTGTGGTGATTTGAAGATAGTTGCCCTTTTAATGGGACTGCAGCAGGGATATACAAAATACATGTGTTTCTTATGTGAGTGGGATAGCCGAGCAAGTGAATTGCACTACTTGTGGAAGGAAATGACTCTCAGACAAAATGTAGCAGTTGGAGAGAAGAATATCCAGCACCCTGCTCTGGTTGAGGCTCACAAAATCCTGCTACCCCCCCCTACACATCAGACTAGGTTTGATGAAGTATTCATGAAAGCCATGGACCGGACCTCGCCAGCTTTCCAATAGCTGCGTAAAAAATTTCCTTGACTCAGCGAAGCAAAGATTAAAGAGGGAGTTTTTGTGGGTCCTCAGATTCAAGAGCTCTTCAAAGATGACCGATTCAATGAACTTGCTGCAGGGTGATGCAAAACAAGCACAGAATGGTTTTCACCTAGTGTCTACAAACTTTCTTGGGAATGTTAGGGCAGAAAACTACAAGGAACTAGTAGAAGACATGCTGATGCAGTATCAGAAATTTGGCTGCAATATGTCTCTAAAGATCCACTTCCTTCATTCCCATCCGGATTTCTTCCCTGAAAACTGTGGTTTGGTCAGTGATGAACATGGTGGACTTTTCATCAACATATCACATCAATGGAACAAAGATACCAGGGAAAATGGTCCACTGCAATGTTGGCTGACTACTGCTGGACACTCGCCAGAGATGCTCCTGAACAGCTGTACAAGAGACAAGCGAAGAAATCTAAGAAGTAGTCTATGACTTGATTTTTTACAGGTATTAACCATAGGCCTGTTACTATTGGCATGCATTTTGTGATGTAAACATCCATTTATTGCATATTACAAAAAAAATACTAGAGCCAAAGTTAGAATTTGACTGTCATATTCGTGTTGAGCACATACAAATTGATAGGAAATGACTAATTTTATTTCAGTAACATGACTCTTGTAAAAATTTGTTGCCCAGTGAAATAGATTGACTTTTTTATAACATTTCCTCTAGTTGAAGTTGTGCTTAAGTAGTTAATTTTAAGACTGCAAACTTATTTCCATGTTCAGTGCTAAATACTAATGTCAAATTATGTACTCTGTTGATATCATTTTATTATCTACTTTCCCTCTCTTTATATTGCCTATATGTTGTTTGCATCCTGTTAATTTTCAGAATTGTTTGACATTTCATCTGTCTTCATTTCAGAATGTGAACACCTGAAACAGTAAGTGAATAAATTGGGTACTTTCATATAAAAGGATAAATTTCAAAAGTAAAAATATTCCTTTTAAAGGATTATAATTTGTATTTAATGTAGAGAGAGGAATGTCTGATGCATAGCTATCTTTGCCAACCTTTATTTTCCCTTCCTGAAGAACTACACAAGTTTAAAAATTCTCAAAAACTAAACCACTGTTAACCCATATGCTAAAATCCAGATCACTTACAGTATGGAATGGGCACACGTATGGTTGCCCCCCAAATATCCATCCTCCCCTTCGCCCTAACCAGTGTTCAGGATCTTTTTGTTCTGATTGTTCAGGACCAACTTCAGGCGTGGTGCAGTCTTGAATGCTTTTTCTTTATCATTAACTTGATAATTTATCAGTTATGTTTCTTGATGCAGGTCATTTGCACTTGGAAATTCAGGTGTGTTGGTTACTTCTTTCCTTAGTTTTAGGAAATTTTCATTTATTATTCTGTGATTAGATCTTTATTTCTTTCTCTTTCTGTCCCTTCTGGGATACTAATTATCCTTATGTTTCCTTTCCTAATGGAGCCTTATGGCTTATTTACTGAATTCAAAAGCATAAGCATCCTAAAGAAGGAGAGCTCTCGGGTCCTTTGGTGTTACTTCTTGTTAATTGATGTGGGCCATTTTACTGTATCTTATCAGCTAAGCTCATCAAGCTTACAAAACCTTTTAGAATACTCCAAAACATGTCAGTCTGTCCAATGCTTAGAGTGAATAATGGCATTTAGCTTTGATGATAATTTAAGCTAGCATTTATAGTATACTTACTATGTTCAGGTACTGATCTGTGTGCTTCATATGTATGCTAATTTAATTTTCACAACAATCTTAGGTAGGTGTTATTACCCCATTTTACTGATGCAGAAACTAATCTGCTAAAGACCATACAGCTAGTAGATATTAAAAACTGAGTTTGTATTGATTCAAATCAAGCAGTGAAATTACTGAGAGTTATAATTACTGGTATTTCAAAATTGTAATCCCAGATTCCAGATTTCATAGCCAATATGGTTCAAGAATGGGCTTGGAGTGGTATCATTTTGGTTATCAACCTTTAGGAAAAGGTACAGTGGAATACTTCGAAATGTAAAGTAGGCTCCTCACTAACACAGAAATTAGCAGAATCGCCTCCTGTTCCACCACATTTAATTTCCCAAGAGTAGCTCTGTTTATGATGCTGTCCCCATCAAATGCCTCCTATGGGTAAAAATGATAGAATTTAGTTAGAGGTTCAGCTTTAGTCTCCCAGTTATACCTATCATAAGCCTTTTGTTGTTAAGACAAAGGAGAGAAGATAGAAGCAGAACTGTCCTGTTGTCCTGATGACAATGACAGAGTGAGACTGATTAGGAAAACTTTCATAGACTGAGGCAAAAATACAGATATGTGGTGTATATATATATATATAAAATACATGCACATATGTCCTGTGCTACTTGTTTATTAATCTAGAAGATAAATATAATGAAAAACCATTGATAAAGTCAGATTATGAGTGTTCTTTCTTGGGGAAGCCATAGTTCATGCCTGTCCTGTTACTCCTTATACAACTTCCTGGTATGCACAGAGCTGGCAATGCAAGGGGGCTGTGTATGGAGACCAGGCATGGTCTTGAAAATACCTGCCACCCTCTCCCTGCACCCCCACCATATACCATCTGTGAGTGCAACCTGGGGTATAGGGAGTTTCATAGGTGTGGGAGAATTCACTGGGCTCACAGACGAGAATCAATAGGTAGAAATAACACGGTATGGATAGGCAGTGATGGCCGTGACTCCAGGAGCAGTAGCTCCATGCCAGAAGAACTGAAGATTTGCCCACAAAGTTGACAACTTTGTTCACCTGTACAGGAACAATGAAATTTATTTTTACAGGCTTAGAGACGTGAAAAGTTGTTTTAAAAATGTACCATTTTTACACATCCGTATAGATAGACAAAGGGCAAAAACAAGACATGGAAAACTTTAACTTTTGTTGTTTGGTGTTAATATTTAAACGGTCCCCATCCCATGTCAAAGCTACCTGCCTAGGAATTTATAAGGGATCGATGTAACAGCAAGAAGTGTACATTCCCTGTAAATTTTTGGAATCATCATTTCAATCTTTTACCTCCCTGCTTAACAGTACCACCCAGATCCTGTCCACAGTTGGTTCTTTTTAACACCCAACTTCAAAGTTCTGGAATCTTAATAACTATGGATACTTTCAAATTATGTTACTGTTCAAATAACCTTTCATAAGTCTACTTGCCTAATTAGGAGCTAGTTTGCGTTGGGTGGAGCATTTAATGTCCACTTAATTCACCAAATATTACTGTCACAGCCTGGGAGGTCATGGATACCCAATTTGTAGGGTGCATGCACAAAATAACAGCTCAGTTTGTAGTATAATTCTGTAATTCTGTACATTCTGTAATTAAGTTCATTTGACTCATTTATTCTACTTAGTATTTCAGTTTTTCTGTCATTCCAGTGCTGAAAAGACTCTCGGACATCATGTCCCACTCATCTTTGTAGCTGAAGAAATTCAGTCCAGGAGAGGTCACATGACTTGCTCAAAGGTCCCCAGCTTTCTCACTCTGTTCCTTGAGTCCCCTTACTGGGTCCTGTCTAAAGTGTACGCTCTGTTGGCGCAGTCTTTTAGGTTGAGCAGAACTGAGTCTAATTTCAGGCTTGTTTCATATTCTGTTGCCCATTCTGTTGCTCATCTTGCTGTTTACAGCTTTGACATCATAGCTTTGGGGAGCACCTTAAAATATAATTGCAAACACTACCCGGCCAAATGCGCGCTCCCTTTGCCTAGTAATGAGGCTTTTAAGCTGTGGCATTGGAGGGCAGCAAGAAGATACACAGCTCACGCGAAATGAGAAATCTGCGCAGATGGGATTTGGTAATGGGCTTTTCAGTGACACTAGTTGTCTAATCATTGGTCTGAGTTTATGCTGGTACATTTTGTATTTTGAAAGGCACAAAATGTCAGGTCATTGCCCAAATGCCGGTTAAGATTTTGATTGTTTTGCAAAATTGTAGCAAAGTATCTCAGGACTGATTTTTTACTTTTCCCAAGCTTTATGTTTGCTGACCATGTCCTTTGTTTGGAAGTGGTACTTCCCATTGCTATAGATGGGGCTTCTGTTGGGCATGGATTTCACTCACCCGCTATTCTGGGTATTTACCTAGTGGTGGCACAGTGACTGGGGCTTCCCTCAGCACGGGCCTGTGTGAGTGGCGGACTGGTGGTCTGGACTGGAGGCCCATGGGGCTGCTGTGCAGGACCCCCGGCAGCTCTCCCCTGGAGGTGGGTCATCCCGGTGAGTGGTGGCTGGGGGACCTGGGCAGTGGGGATGAAGACTAAAAGACATCGTTAAATAGAAGACACAGCAATTTTAATAAAAATTGTCCCTTCCCTACTATTCTGATTTGAGAGGCAACATCTCTACCAGGGTAGGAAAAGCACTGAACGTGCTGTCAGTCAAGGGCATGGACCTGGGCCAGCATGTACACAGTGGGATGACATCTCACGTCACTTCTATCTGCTTGAAGCTTTGTTTCCTCGGTGGTGAAATGGGAATAATAACACACCACTTACAGAGTTGTTAGAACCGCTTAATTGCTGACCAACGGTTTGAATGAGCTGGGCTGCCTTGTGCCCCGCAGCCCTGCCCACGCTGATTTCACACCATGGAGAACCATCTACGCATGGCTGTGCTGACTGCTGATGAGAGAAACTGTGAGACAATACATTTTTGCTAATTTAATCGACTGCATTTATAGTCATGTTAATCTGCTAAATTTGTAGCTATCTGAAATCCAGAGGGAACGATGGAGAAAAAGAAGAGAAGGGAAAAACCAGATGCCAGCTGCCCGGTCCCATGCTCTGAGTTCTGCATGTTCCTAGAGAGACTGCCACACTCCTCCTTTACCAAGCAACACCAGCCACCTTGCATGTTGCTTGTGCTGAAAGTTTTTGTTTGGCTTCAGTTTCAAGGTAATGCTTTAAAAAAATTTTTTTTGCAAGTATATGGAAAATTCATTTTAATCTCTTGCATTATGAGAGTGGAGAACGTGGAAAATATACTTTTCCTCATTTAATAGGTCAAATTATTCAGAATGGGTTGAATTTTAAGATTCTCTGTGATTAATACTCAGTGTGGAATAACAGTTTGTTTTAAATTTAGGGAGGAAAGGGATTAGAACAGAACAGATGAGACGGTGAAGCAGCCCAGCTCTGTCTTTTATGACTGCAGTGGTCTTGGAAGTTGCCTGACCTAGTTGGGCTTAGTTTGAGTCAGTTTTGGTGTCTATATTGGAGCTATTTACAATATGGAGATGTTCTTTGCAGAGAATTGTACAACTCCATAGCCCCCTAAGACATGCACTCTTTTGGGCCTGCCTGGTGGTGCAGGGGGTTAAGTCTGAGCACTGTGAAGCTATCCGCAGCCACTGCAGCACAGGTTCAATCCCCGGCCAGGGAGCTTCCCACATGGCACAGCAGAACTCTCTCCTTACTTGCCCACTGTTCCCCTCAGCATTGTGTTTCAGTAATCTGCTTGTTCTGCTCCCCACTCTGTCTCTGATGAATCCTATCACCCCCACACCTCTGGCCTGCACCCCAGCTCTTGTATGCATAAATAAATAAATCTTAAAAAAAAAGACATGCATCCTTATGTCCCTTGATTTTTCAACTTACTGCAATATTCCATTGTTGGTACGACCTTGGTCATTTTGACTTTTTAATGGCAGAAAGGTGGAATTTTTGACCATTCTTACCCAAGGTGGTTATTGTGTGCCTTCAGTGCATGGGGGATTACCAGTGAACAAAATGCCCTGAGCCTTTGGGCTGTGCAGGAAAGGCATAGAGGAGTGTTGGTGGGCCAGGGAGAGCTCAGCAGAGCTTAAGATGGCTTTTCAGTGTCAGCATCCCACCTGGCACTGTCCGGGGGTGGCACCTATCTCAGGACTGGTGGTATATGCTGGCAGCATGAGCCAAAGAACTAGAGCCTGTAGGGAACTGTGAGCCATGGAGAACCCTGGAAGGCCCTCTGGAGCACTCACACATGATTCCTGAAACACCTACCCCCAGAGGGCACTGACAGTCCATTGAGCCAGGAAAGCTGCAAAGACCAACAGGAAGTTTACAGCTGGGCCAAATATTGTCCTTAACTCTGAGCCTGAGACACAGAGGTGACCAACAGGAGGGGGACTACACTGGGAGCCACTGAGTTAAAGAAACACTTCCCATTTTCCTCTTCCTGTTTCTCAGGAACAAAGGGGGGTGGGTCCTGTACTGAAGACCAGGAGGTGACCCAGAGCTCAGCTACAGCCCCCTCCCTGCATGCGTTAAGGGTCTCTCTCACTTAAGAGAGAAGAGCTATGAAGCTTAAATCAAGTTTGAGATTAAATCTATGGTGTGATCTCAAAATACTGAGGGAAGGAAATGGGAGACACAATATGACTGAAAATAATTATTGGAGTAAAAACCATTTCATGCTTATGTTCTCCCAGAGTTGAGACCTGCCCAATACATTGGTGTAGGTGTCAGACAGGAGAAGGATTGCACAGGCCCTCATGGCTCTCTCACCTGTGGGTGAACGAACGTGTGAGAGCCAGTGGATTCAGATTCAATGTAAGAAAGTGGAGATAAAATAAGCTGAGCGGGGAGGAGCGAGTTGCCCATTGTGCAAGGATGCAGGCAACAGGGGTAGCTGGAGCACATAGACACTCCTTAAAGTCACTCCAAACCCGGTCTTTGTCTTCATCTCTTGAGCCCTTGGGAGGGGTGGTTGGCTGGGGTGACTCAGGAGGAGAGAGCAGGTGATGTTTGTTGCAGTGTGAATGGCCTTGGAGTTGGCATGAGTCTGAATATAGGTATCAAGTCTGGGGCCGGACTTCCCAGACTAGAGTCTCCAATTGGCTTTACATGGATGCAAGCAGGCATCCTGATGGGCACAACTTCCTGCTGGCCAGAGGCATTTTGATGCTCAAAAACAGCTGGATGCATTGGGTCTGGCCCAGGGGCTTCAAGGGGAGGTGCAGCAATGACAGTTACCCTGAGGGTGATGCCCTCAACCCGTGACCTTCAAGCCACCTTGCCTCCATTCTGGTGGGAGGGCCAGAATGGGAGAAGAAGCTGCTCTGTCTCCCTTTTGGTCATCTCTGCTGTGGATAAGGGGTGGGTGATGTCTGTGTGTCCAGTGTGGAGCGCGACCCCCCCGGCCCCCCGGAGTAGCCAGCAGAGAACTGGAGAGTTTAGCCATGGGACTTCAAGTCCCATTTACTGTTGACTTAAATTTGGGGGGAAGAGAGAAAAAAGCACCAGATGCTAGGGTTTAGCAGCACACAAAGAATGACGGGAGTTCAAGTCCACAGCTTCTGTGGGTCTCTCTGGTCTTCAGACCTATTTTCCTGAGGTGTCACTTCTTTCATATCTTCCTTCACTCTTGACTAAAGAAAGAAACACTTAATTCCCATCTCTGAACCTCCTCCTGGCTTGACCCAAGCACTTCCTCTGATTCCCGAGAGGGAGCGGGGCTCTATTACTCCTATGCCAAGAGTGCCACTGAAGGAGGCCTACAGCAGATACTGCAGTGAGGGAAGGTTTTTAGATTTAGCAAACTAAAAGACAGGACCCCCAGTTGAACTTAAGTTTCAGTTAAACAACAGTGTACTATTCTTGAGGTAGCCCTATCGCCTGGGGTTTGTTCAGCTTATGGAAATCAGATCTGCTTCCAAACGGCAGGCCTTCCTCCCCAACCCCCACCCAAAAAACCAACCCCACAAAAAACCAATAACCTCCTCCCCATCCCCCCAAAACAAAGCCAACCACTGCTGGGGAGTGGATTGCTTTCCCCTGCTGTTACGCTCCAGTGTGTTGTTGGAAAGAGTGTCCTTCGGGGTTCGATGTGCCTTTCAACGGCTTGGGAGGAGCTTTGCTCAGCTTCCTGGCAGGCCTCCGTGTTCTCTTGAGGGAAGCCAGTTACACACTTGGTTGAAGGCTCCTCCAGTTCTGTGTCAGAGCGCCTGATTTAGGATGCCACGCAGCCAGATGGTCCCGATGTTGAGCCAGATTTGTCCGTCAGATGCCATCTCTTCTGGGGTCCTTGCTCCCATCCTGCCAGCTGAACTGGGTCAGAACGTTCAGTCAAACCCAGAGGCCTCAATATTGTGAACCTCAAAGACTTGGGTCAGTTCCCCATCCTTATGCTCCCAGTAGGTGTTTTGGCTCCAAGCAAATGTTCTCATCCTCTCCAGCTACCTGGTCTACATGCACCGTGGTTCCAGAAGGGGGGGCCTTGGTCGGCGCCAGAGCAGAGGAGGCATGCCACCTGACCTTTGCTAAGCGACTCTTGAATGACATGTGCTAGGTTCATCTAGACAGAAAATCACTTAGAAATTTGAAGACATCAGCTTCTTTAAATTCCTCCTGATCAGCCTTTGATCGAGCTGAATGGGAAACAGAAAATGGGGTCTCAAGCTGAGTTTTGAGTTTTGCTGAGTTTTGAGATTGCTGAGCTTTGGTTGATCATAGGGTGGTTTAAAAGACCCTGAACAGCTGGCTGTCCCACGTAGGAGCAGCCTGTGTGTATGTGTCTCTGGTGTCTGTCTGTCTGTCTGTCTGTTTAGTGTAAGTTCAACAGGTCCAGGAATCATCTTCTTCCATCCGGCCACTGGAACAGCCCGACTGTGTGTCTCGTGTCACAGAGTGTTTCTCCAAAGTGGTAAACACACGTACAATCCATATTGTGTTTTAGGAAGACAATGGTTCAAAGGGTTTGCCGAACTATTTTTAACTTTGAAATATGGAAGGAAAATGAGGTCACGTATGCCGGGAGAAGTGTCCAGATATTCCAACGGACCACAGCTGAAGAATCCTGGTTTTTATTTGTTCCTCTCAGAGTTGGGATCATTCAAAAAAGGTGAATTTTAGACCCCTCGTTCCAAAAGCTTTGCAGTTTGATCTATGCCAGGAGCGAATTCACTCCTGCAGTTTATCAAACAGACATGAGCACCCTGAATCCAGAAGCCTGGAGGAGAGTGGGTGAGCCTGTGGCAGAGAAGAGCAGCTCGGGAACGCGACAGTGAACAGCCCCTCTCAGAGGGCCGAGGGCAGCCACGTTGAGTGAGGAGAAAGCCAAAAAAAAAAAAAAACCCTCTAGGATTTCCTTCCTGTGTGCTATGATCTTGGACAAATTATTGAGCCTTTTCAATTTTCAATGATCTCATTTGTAACATAGGATATAGCACCTGCCTCGGAAGATTGTTGCGCGTGTGGATAAACTAGTGAAGGGAAGAGTTGTCACGGTGCTTGTCACATACAAGGTTAAACAAGCATTATTTTGCGTCTCTCCTTTCACTTTAATTTTTCCATGGCCAAGTTTTATTTGCACCCCTCTCCCCATTGTTTATTAGGAAACACATGTTACAGAGTTCCCCACAGTCTACTCTAGTTTGCCTCCTTTAAGTGAGACAGAACACCCACAAGAAATGAAGGCAGAGGAATGTGTGGTGGAGGAAACGGACAGCATAGTTTGAGCTTGTTCTGCTCCCTGTGGAAGTGGGGCTCACTTCTGTTTTTTATTTGCAACAGTGTGACATACTGGCATGGTCCACAGACTGACTCAGGCTAGAGGGTGGTCATCTCGGCCAGTACTCCCAGGTTGGCCAGGCCTGCTTGGTGTGTAGGTGCGAGACAGTGGGCTTCCTGGGGGGCTCTGGCTGTCTGTAGGTCCCTTGTGAGAACTGTATTCTCTAGTATCTTAATTTGCTTTTACCCCTTGCCTGGGTTTCTTTGTTTATAGCAGGGAAACTGGAGACAGTTGATAGCACTTTAGAGGAAACATGCTATTTTCCTAGGACACTGCCAGGCAGAAGGAAGGGAAGCAGGCACAGGGTGGGAGGGACAGACACTACTGCGGAGCACCGTGCAGGAAGGCCAGCCTGCCATTCCTCACAGTGGGAGAGGATGGCGTCAGCTTGGGGTGGGGTGGATGGCCATTGCCAGACTATCAAGCAAAGTCTGGAAACTCACTCAGTTTCCTGCCTTTTTCTGCTTATTGCTTAAATGGCAACTACAATGCCTTCTTTCTGTGGAAAGAAGAGTCTCAGAAATGGTGCTGTGGGTCATGAGGTCAGAGCTGTCTTTGTGAGAAAGGTGTCCTCTTCTTTCCATAAAGGCGCCAGGGCAGAGGAGGCGTTCCACCTGATCTTTACAAAGTGACTTTTGAACTAGATGTGCTAGGTTCATCTAGGCAGAAAATCACTTCGAAATTTAAAGACATCTGCTTCTTTCCACCCACCTGATGGACTGGTCAAGCATTCAATTTGGGTTCTTGGGAGCCAGGAGACAAGCACAAAGAATGACAGCCGAAAGGGCTGGGACAAACTTTGGAAGACCTGGGCAAAGGGAGTTCAGAGGAAGGGCATCCTGCTTAGACTTGAATGGTTAGGCCTGTCTCTCTGGAGGACATTATATATCTAAGCAAAGGCCCAGCAGGTAAACTTCTGACTCTGGAGTTGGGGAAGATAATCCTGAGTCACGGGAATAGCGAAGGGCAGAGGGTATTGGAGAGGGTTTGGGTGCTCAGCACAGACAAAAGAAATGTGGGAAGAGTGAACGAGAAGACTGGCAAGGTAAGTGGGGCCTGGGCCTTGTAGGGTCTTTGCTCACACAGGCTGTGCTTGCTGGATGAAGATACATTAACTGTCAGCACCCACTCAGAGCAGAGGGGAGGGTCTGGGACATGAAGCCCACGTGCTGGTGCTTCAAACACCTCTTCTAATTCTTCCACTCCAGTGCACCAGCCCAGCTTTCAACAATGCCAACAGCTGAACTGCTTTGCCTGAGGGCTCTCTCTGTCTTCCACATTTTGCTGCCCATATGTGCCAGACTGCCAGCGCCAAAAAGTTAATGCCGCAGGAGCCAAACTCAACCAATGACTCTTAGGAGTTGGGGGATAAATACTCCAGCTCCTTCACTGACGTGGGTGGGGCACGTGGAGTGTCTGTCGGACAAGCTTTCAAACGAAACTCCATTTTTACATTCAAATATGCCCAGAACTCGAAGTTCAACTTCCTGGAAATTTCTTTTTCTAAATCATTAGGGGCCTTTGTACCTTCCAAATTTGACCTCATAGGTGATTCTGTTAGTGAGAAGACAGTTTGGTCACTAAAGAATAACCATAATAACGGTGCCTGAAAGAAAGATCAAACTTATTTCTCTACTACAAGTGTGAGCAGTACAGTAAGACTGTGACACCATGATTTCAGGAGCCCAATTTTCTACTCAGGAGAGGCCAGGTTGTGCTGAAGTGACCAGTAATACCCAAATCACAGTGGTGTAAGACAGCAGAGTGCCACCTGTCCCCTGAGGGTCAACAATGGGACACAGTCCTCGTCTAGGACTCAGGTTGATGGGAAAGCGCTGTCTGGAATATTTCTGGTGGTCATGGAGAAGGCCTCCTAGCACCAATTAAATGCCAAGCCTGGAAGTGACACATCCAACTCAATGGCCATAAATCTACCCTTGGGTGCCCAAGGAGAGAGGTAATAACTGGATTTGTTTAGGAAGCGCTGATGTCTACCATGCTCTGCCATTCGCAGCAGGCTGCCACCCTTTGGTCTATGACAGCAGCTCTAACTCCTGCCAGCACATCTGCGCTCCAGGCCGCAGAGAGACTAGAAGAGAGGTGGCGGGCATGTCCCTTCCCTCTAAAGTCATGATTCAAACATCACACACATCTCTTAGTGCACATCCCATTGTTCCAAATATGGTCACAGAGCCAACCTAGCTACACACTCAACTGGAAATTACGGTTTTATCCATATGGTCAGATAAAATGTGCCAAAAAATTAAAGACTGGATTTTGGCACATCTTTAAAGGTCTCTTCCACACAAATCACTTGGAGATCACTTTGGCAAAAATTCCTATTGCTTTGTTGAACTGTCTGGGGAAAATGAAGCGAAGGAGGCTTTTAGAATTGCCAACTTGTTAAAACAACCTTGTCCATTAAGTTTCTGGCCTTAGATTATATATGCCCATAGGTAGAGACCTTCTTTATGGTCTATTTTGTCAAAGGTTAGAAACTATGGAAGCTCAGTGAATACTTGTCCCAGTACTTGATCTAGTTTTGAGTTGAATGGCCACAAGAGGTTATTGCTACGTTTCTAGATTACAAGTGAGTTTTCTACCCGTGTGAATGGCCACATCCTTCTGTCATCCTTGAAAGAGGTAGGGATCTGTAAAATTTCAGATAATCTATATTCAATGAATATTCCCTAGAACAAAGGTTAGAATTTCTATCTAAAGGACTTTTTTTTTCCTAATTAGGATAATGTTTGTGTTTATTGGCAAAAAGCTACCTTTATCAGGAATGTTGGAGATTTCTGGGCTAAAGTTGGGGTGAATGGGGATTGGGTGTCTGTTCAGGTCTGCTATTAATAGTCTGTGGGCCTCTGTATCCTTGTTAACTAAAGTGTGTTAGATGAAAGATGGCCACAAATTCTTTGTTGTTCTTCTCATTGAGGGGTAGCCTTGAATTCCACTCCCCCTGAATATGGGCTGACCTTCGAAACAGTAAGTTGCTCAAGCAGTGAGCAAGGCAGCGTTTCTGGAACTTGTCAGAGGAGCATAAGGAACCTTCAAGACTGTGTGGGCCTTGTAGAATGCTTGCTTTTGGGTCACCCCGCTTGTAACCCAGCTGCCATGCTGGGTCAAAGCCTAAACCACATGGAGAAGCCATTGGTGGGCACCCCTGTCTCCAGTACCTGGGCTGGGAGGGAGCAACTGCTTGATGAGGCCAGGTGAGCCTTCAGATGCTGCAGTCCAGCTGACATCTGACAGCACTCCTGGGAGATGCCCTAGAGGGCCTCAAGTTGAGTCTGGGAAACCCACTGGACTGTGAGAGATAAGTTACTCTCTTAAACCAAATCCTAGGTGGTTTGTTTTATAACAACGGTTGATTGGAACCCATGGGATTTATGTCCTTTTTGGAGGCTTTCAAGCTTTATTAAGTGCTATTAAATGCAATGATTAACTGTTCCTATAAAGCAGGTTAAGGGCCCTGTATCTACCAAGATCAGCTGCAGTGGGACCAGAGCAGATGGAAAAGTGAGGCACCACATGGTCACCCCTCAGCACAGAGAGAACGATGGACATGTTGGTGCTCCCCAAATCCAAAAAGTGCCCTAGAGAGGAAAAGCACTGCAGTCATAGGACAGGGACATCTGTTTAATGTCAGTAGTGAGCCAAGATGAAGGGAAGAAAGAAGCAGAAGCTGAGAGACGGGATGGTGGGGTGGGGGTGTACCTCTCCCAACCTCATGCCAAAGGTGATCAGTGACCAACTAGATTTAATTTAGGAGTGCCAGCAACTCCTGCACCTTCTAGCATGCCCATGCACGGATACTGGATGATTCTCTTGAATCCTTTTGTTGTAAAGGATTGAAGGGTTCCATGCACTTGCACTTGCATTTCTCACAAGTTCCCTGAGTGTCTGCTCAGTTGTGCTGAGGACGGGTAGAAAGTCCCATGTGAGTGGTTTGAGCATCTGTTCAATCCCTAGAGCCTCGGAGGGTGTCCTGAATGACCGGAGTCGCGACTGGAAGCGGAGGGCACTGGCTAGTGGAATAAACAACACATGCCTTTTGTTCTTCATGAGTGGTGGGGACGTGACCAGATATGTGTCCTCCTGCTGGCACGTCCACACATGTCCCCACCTGCTTCCGGGGCGGCAGCTGCTCCCCATCACTGCCCAGCCGGTCCTCACCCGGGAGTCTGGGGCCTGGGCTGTGCTCATGGTTCTGGATTGCAGGCAGGTTTTATCCATTAGGACTCGGTTGTTACCATACACAATGTTTATTTTTCTTCATAAAAAGATGCAAGCTGGGAGCTTCCAAATGCTCAGAATATTCCAGTTGTTTGTGGAGAGACAGACTGGATGGCACAATTTCAATCAAACTATGAAGTACAGCTTGGCATATCTGGAGAAGTGGTGGGGTGGGGGGGGGGCAGGTAAAAACACTGGAAGCTCTTTTTTCCAGGAAGCCAAGAGCTGCGCACACATTAACTCACCTGATCCTGGAAGTGCTCCTGGTGGAGGTGTCTCACCAGCCATGGGTGCCTAGGAAACTGTCAAGAACTGTCCCTTCTCTCCTGGGCACAGGCAGTGTGTGCAGCGCATACTGTGTGCCTCAGTCATTTACTCTGGGTTATGACATTTGTTCTTTTGGTTCTCAAACTGAAGTGGCTCCTCCCCACCCCCATTGTGATTTTAAATGTTTCAGGAAAACGAAGAGTAAAAGACCCAAAAAATGGAAAGCAAAAAAAAAAAAAAAAAAAAAAAAGACAAATATAAAAAAAAAAATAAAAAGAACAGCAGTTCTCGTTTCTCCCTGTCTGTATCTCTCTGCCTGTCTCTGTCTAGCTTGCCCTTTTCAGCTGTGGCAGTTTCCTCAGGGCAGGTCATAGCGATCAGTCTGCTCCAGTGTGAGCTGGACACTGTTTCACCATGTGGCTGTAACAGCACCCATTGAGGGAGACTTGGTTGTTTTTTCTCTTTTGCAAACTGCTGTACTGAACACCGTTATCCATGCATTTTAGTTCCTTTGCCTTCTAATTTGCTTAGGGTAAACACATTGCGTTGGAACTGCTGGGAAAATGCTTCCCATGAACATTTCTGAAGTGCCTTCTCCTGAGTCTGTGTAAGACACCCCACCCTCACCCCAGAACACACTTCTTTGTCATTTCCTGGGGTCATTTTATCTTAGATTTCTGAATGATTAGTCTATCTTGACATGGAAAACCCTTATGATTAAAGATGTTATTTTTTCATATATATATATATATATATATATATATATATATATATGATTTATCTCTACTTATATGAGCATTTAAATTTTCCTAACAAGCACAGTATCATTGTCATACCTAAGAAAATTATCAATAATTTTATATTATCTAATGTATAGTTCATGATCAAACTAGTTCAGTATATGCAAAGCATTAGTCAAGTATAACAACTACTGTATAACATGTAGAGAGGATATTCTGGGGTCTCTGTCCCAGCTGATGTATTTTAAATTGCCTAAGATCATGTTCTGAACAGATGCTGGGGCTTGAATTCAAAATTCCTCAAGGAAAGTCAGAAAGAAAAATTTCTTGGACGGATAAACTGAGTAAAAGGAGATGACCAGAAGGTAATATACATAGAAGTAGTTGAGGTGGGGGGTTGGAGGTTGCGGGTTTGGTTCTGGGCTGGAGCCAAACAATGGCCTTGTTGCCCCACAGATAGGCCATGAAGGGAAGGAGGGACTGAGAGAAACTCCTCACCCCCTTGGGGGATAAGTCACAGGTCCCAGAATAGAGAGAATAAAGAACTAGCCCTTCCTTCCTCCCAACTGTTTCTGAGGAGTCTCCAGGCCAGGTCTTTGTTGGGGTGAGTTAGGGGTGGGTGACTCTCTCCCAAATCATGAAGAATTCCATATATTTGCTGAGCCAAATTGGCTTCACTTCTTTTTTAAAAAAGATTTATTTATTTACACATACAACAGCTGGGGTGTAGCCAGCTGTGGGGTTGGTGAGAGGATTCACCAAAGCAGAGTGGGGAGCAGAACAGGCAGATTGGCTGAAGTACACTGCTGAGGGGAGCAGCGGGCAAGGCAGGAGAGCTCTGCTGCGCCATGTGGGAAGCCCCCTGGCCAGGAATAGAACTTGTCTAGCTGCAGTGGCTGCGGATAGCTTCATAGGACTCAGACTTAACCACTTGTGCCACCAGGGAGCCCATGGCTTCACCTCTTGAAGGACTTCAAAGGAAACCTTTGTTTTGTGTGAGCTGGATCCTACAGAGAACAGAAGAGTTGGCACAGGAATGGGTGGGAGCGGTATTTTTTTTAAGGTGGCAAGGCCGACTTAGTGAGCGGGTGATGCGACTTAGTGAGCGACTAGTGTGAGCGGGTGATTCTGTTGCCACAGCCCAACACAAAGAAAATGAGTTGTAAACTATCAAAGTTGTGGATGATTCAGTGTTGGGGGTTGGAGCAAGGATATGGTGGTAACCCAAGTCTACCCAAGAAGCTTCCCATTTGTACAGGGTTGTGGTTGGACACAATGACTGTCCCTTTCTGTCCCCATTCAATCTTGCCTCATTTCTGATGCCTGAGGGTGAGAGGGGGATGAAACAGAAGTTTAGTCTGAAGCTTCCCCAGTCTCTCATTGCCAGGAGAATCCATTTCATTTAGAGCTTGGCACCACCATGGTTTTCAACAGCAACACTTAATGAACTGGGGCCTGAGAAATAGGCAATAAACTTTCTGGCCTGCTTAATGGAATATCATTTCTCTTGCTCTGACTGCAATATGTGTTTTATTTCCCCACTTTTTATTAGCTTCCAGCTAAAGGCCAAGTTACATGAGCCCCCATGGCCTTCTTTCTGGGAGCAGTGAAAATCTCAACCTCACATTCTCCCCCTGAGCACCTCAAATGTTCTATGATGCTAAAACAAAACAAGACTTCAGTAATGGCGATGGTCTGCTGACTTCCATCTTATAGATGAAATATTTCTCATTGGTTTATATTCATGTGGATTATATAAACTGGCAGGTGTTTTGTAACGAGACTGGTGATGGCAATGTAAACAATTTAAAGCCCCCTTACCGTCACCTCAGACTGAGGTCAAAGTGGGCGAGGCAGAACAGGGGTATTTCTAGAAACCATCTGAGAGCTGGCTTTCTGTTGTTTCTGGATTGTGGTTTCTTTTAGAAACATCTTAACATTAGTAATCTATTCATTGGTGGCAGAAGTTTAATCTTTGCCACTGAAGGGAGAGAAGCAGAGAGAGGTGACTGGCCTCAGGCATCAGGGACACGGGTTTCAGGCTCAGGTTAGCCCTTTCTGAAGCTTCTGAATACGCTGAGGCTCAGTTTCCTCAAATCTTGTTTTATCTCTGACTTTGAACATCTTGTTCCAGATCTGGGACTCTGTCTGCACAGGTCAGCCCTTCAGAACCAGAATAGTGCAGTTTTTATTGTATTTCCCGGGATGGGGAACATAGATGGCACACCCTCCCACTCCCTCCCCTAGAAACATTTGATTGATGTTTAACCATAATGAAAAGCAAATATTGTGAATATGTGGTAGATATAAAATACATCTGCCATAGCTAGACTGTGAGAGAAAACTTTTATTTCTCAGGTTTTCCTGAGAATTATTTTACAGACAAATCTGAGTTCTTTTATATTTGAAATAGCCAAAAACTAAAGGATAGAAAATTATAATGCTTCTCTTTAGTGATCTCTAGACAACCTGGAACTCCTAGCTGGAGAACCATCCATCCACTGCCCATCCATCTACCCATTTGCTCATTCTTTTCACTTCTTTTTTTAAGCACCACCTACATCAGTTATGTTTCTAGTTTCTGTAAAGTTGATGCTCTAATATCTGCCTTGCACAAATTTGACACACGCAGTTCTGGACAGCCTGAGACTGCTTGCCCTGACCTCCGGCCCCCCCACCCCCACCGTTGCCTCTCAACGATTGAGAGGAGTATACATCTCCAACTATTTCCATTATTGGATTCTCACACTTTGGGTCACTGTCCACCTACCTCATCATCCAAGGGCCAGGTGCCAGACAAATAGGAACAGCTCCCACCCAGAACCCACTGAAATTGTTCAAAGCAGCCAATCCTGCACTTGCCTATGCTGCCAACACATTCCTCCCTATGAAAATCACACGAGAAGGTCGTGTCTACATTTTCCCCTCATTCTCTTTATCTCTGGACTGACCCAGTTGAACCCCATGTCTTCCACTGGGGCACGGGGTGCCCTCTCCTCTTGGCAACTGTGAGCTATGGCTCCCTGATCCATGGCAGCCGTCTCCTGACCTGTTGGCGTTACCAAACCTGAGTAACACTGAAACCTTTAACGTGCCCACAAAGTGCAGGCATGGTGAAGAGAAACAAGACAGTTTCTGTTCTAAGGAAGCTTACAGTTTGGATGGAGATGAAGACAAGCAAACCCAGCCTGGCGGCACAGGTAGGGTGGGAAGTGCGCTGGTGAGGTGAGCACCAAGGGTAGGGAGCTGGAGAGGACCGCTGGGCCTGAAGGGTGAGAAGGCAGAAAAGATGTGCAGAAGCCGGGGGCTAGAGGGGGGCGTGGTGGGGGGGAAGCGATTGGGGTGGCTGGAAGGCAGGGTGGGGATGGCAGCATGGTTCAGGGTGCTGTCTTTGGAAGGTCTTGGATGTCATGCCAGGGATTTGGGACACTCACCTCTGAGTGACGAGGACCCAGCAAAGGCTGACAAGCAGGCAACCTGGTGACGGCATTGAGACGGGATCAGCGAGCTCACGAGTAGGCTTGCTCCTGTTGCCCTCGGAGAGTGAATAAGGATCGGCTGTGCATAAGGATGCAAGGACCACTCGGGAGACCTGGAAAGCAGACCTTGGCAAAGGGCTGAGCCTGGGGACTCTGGCACTCCTGCGGAGAAGCCGCAGGGAGGTGATAATGATGCTGTGAAGTGACATGGGCGCAAACTGGGTGAATGGAAGATAAAGGGCAGGGGAAAGAAGGGTGTGTTTTCCCACTGTAAGACCTTCAGGGGACCAAGACCGGAGTGGCCTGTGGCTTTAGCATCCTCCCTACCTGACCTCTGGGCATGGAGGGGAGGAATGAGGCTGCCTGAACAGTCTGCCCAGGACAGAAATGTGGGTGTGATATACTATATAGCAGTGCTCATGCCAGCCCCTCCTGAGGCACCCCTTAGCTCCTGGGTTCCCTCTTCTCAGCCTCTCTCCCTGCCCTTCCCCTGTGGCTGAACATCGCAGGCCATCTGTGTGCACGTGTGTGTGAGCGAGAGCGCCCTGTGCACTCCTAGGCCAGCTGCGGGGCACAGGGAACCGTGCACGGAGGTGTGTGACACAGGAGCTGCCCTCATGGAGCCGCCCTCACCCTACCGTCGGCAGTGCCGCCCGCCTGCCCGCCCGGCGATGGAGCAAAGCAGATGGAGGAAGGGCTGCAGCAGCTGTGAATGAGCCCAAGGGAGCAGCTTCGCAGGACGTGGCACCAAGGATGTCTGAGGGGGAGTGTAGAAGCCAACAGGCTGAGAAAGACGGGGTATATCCTCTGGTTGCAAATATGGCAAGCAGAAATGTCACCCCCCCGCCCCCCCCCCACCTTAGCAGAAAAGTAAAAGTCAACCCAAATGGGTGAGGGTCGGGAGTGAGGACAGATTTAAAACAGTGCCTTTGGCTTTGTCTCCAGCCTTGGAGTGGAGATCCTCAGCAGCGTCTGAACAGCCACGAGCTGTTTCTAATTATCACATGAAGACTTTGATCTGCTTTAATTATTTGTTTCCCCCTGCAAACACAAATTTGACTCACTGGGGCTGTGTTTAGCTAGCTGCTCCACTTGGAGGTGCTTGGGCAGTGGGCCAGGAATGCTTCTCGAATTAAATATAAACACCCCGCTTTTCTCTCTGGCTCCACACACATGGAGCTCTTACTATGTGTTAGGTGCTGGGTAGTGCAGAATGAGGGGACCCTGACCAGGGATCACCTCAGGTGCTTCTGTCTGTCTGCCCCTCCTTCCCTGGGAGGAGAGTCTGAGGAAGAGAGAAGAAAATTTAAGTCCTGATCAATTAGAACCTGAACTACAGAAATATGAACACCTTGCCGGTGGGTCAAAACTGGATATTTGTTATATAAAATTTTTCTGGGTAGGTCTTGGGGGGTTCGGGTGTCAGCTCTGCATTTGAAGTTTCTGTGTCTGTTTTGTAGATCCTCCAGCTATAACCCAAATAGCATGCGGTGTGACCCACCTTCCCAACTTACCCATGCACTGTCGTGCAAAAAGGATTTTAATATACAGGGTTGTGAACTCCATAATTTAAAAAATACTTTATTGAAGCATAGTTTTCACATAATCACAAGTGTAGATTCAATGATCTTTTTAAAAGTAAATTTACCGAGTTGTGTAACCATCACCCTATATCACTTTTATAACATTTCTATCATTCTAAGAAGATAACTCTTGAACATTTACCTTTAATTCCCATCTCTTCCTCCTCACACATCAAGCAACCACTAATCAGTCTCTGTAGATTTGTCTTTTTTGGACATTTCCTAAGAATGGTGTCATGTAATATGTGGTGTATTGTGTCTGACTTCTTTCACTTAGCAAAATGTTTTCGAGGTCCATCCATGATAGGGCTAACATTGATCTAAGGTAAGAAAGAAAGGGAGCAGAGATATAGACTTTTCCTGCAAAGTTTATATTGCAATATAATTTGAATATAAATTTAATTTACAAATATATTGCTTTTTCTTTACTGCTTTGAGAATGGAATACAAAGGGAAAGAAATGTCTATGTAGATAAATAAGAGTAAATTGAGGAAAACTGGAAAAAAGGGAGAAAACGGGTACTTTTCTAAGGGGTACTATGAGGGGAGAAATGGGCCTGCCCTGTGTCCAGAGCCTCTTCAGCCCATGTGCTGGGCGCTCGCGTGAGGGCCTCATACATGTCCTTTAACTTTATGAAGTTGGTATTATTATTCCATTTCCAGAAAAGAAAAATGAGGCTTAGTAGATTTAAGTAATTTACTTGAGGTCACAAGGCTGACAGGTGACAGATTTGTTCTCAGAAGTCACTATCTTGAAAGCCTGTGGATTAGCTTTCTGCAGGCTTCCTTCCTTAAGGAAATGGCTACATGTTGGTGCCCCGGGAAAGAAACCACCTGAACATTCCCTGGGCTCCAGCTGGGCGACATCTCTGTCCTGCAGGTGGGTGAGAGTAGAGGTGTCCCTGTGAAGAATACCTCGGGGATGCTAAGTGAACGAGAAGGAGACTACTGGTACCACTGAGGGGCTCTGAAACTGCAGTGTCAGCTTGATTTAAGGTGAGATAGGACCCGAGAGAATCAGGACCCAAATGGTGCTCCTGAACCTTATGCCAGGGACCCAGTTTTTGAGGCCAGTAGACCCGTTTCCCACCCTACCTGAGGGCACTGTGGGTTCTGAGTCTCAGGGCAGTTCTCACTGAGTCTATTGGAGCTAAACTCGTAGCTTTTGATGTCCCTCCCGCCCCACATCCCTTTTTACATTTCTCTGGTGTTTCTTTCAATAGAATTCCAGTCCCAGCTCTTAGCTGAAGCAGGGAAAGACACTTGTTCATTTCTTCCCTTTGTTTCCTTCCTTCCTTCCCTCCTTCCTTCCTTCCCTCCTTCCCTCTCTGTCTCCCTCCCTCCCTCCCTCCTTTCTCCCTCCCTCCCCCCTTTCTTTTTGCTATTCATAGTTAAAAATATTTTATTAATTAATTATTTTTGTCTTGCACTGTTGTAGTCCCCATTGTTCTCATGCACCGTATTTCTCCAGAAGGGGACCTGATGGTTCTAGCAATCTATTTCTTGGTATTGGTATATCTTAGATTCCAAAACCTGTCTCTCTCTTGTGGGCCTTTTGAAGAGTCTCCCTCCTTTGTTTGAACCTGTGGGCTGTGTCTCAGGTTGACTGGGTTAGGAAGTGAGACCTGCCAACTGAGATGTCTCCTTCCCAATCTCCATCGCTAGACTAGGGGATGGTGAGTTTACCTATGAGGGTCTAGGGGGGAAGTTGGCAAACTTTTTCTGAAAGGACCACATAGTAGATGTTTTAGCCTTTTCAAGTTCTATTATCTCTGCCACCCTCTGCCATTGGAGGGGAAAATAGCCACAGACAAAATATGGTAAATGGACAAGGCTGTGTTCTAGTAAACCTTTATTTATTGAAGCAGGTGGTGGTCTGAATTTTGCCCCTGAGTGTAACTTATTCATCTTGGTCAAGAAGGTGGAGTGAATTAAATACATGGGAAGATTCCTCTCTGAAGGTATACATATATCAGATTATCATGAGGTACACTTTTAATCTTTTACAGTTTTATTTGTCAATTAAACCTCAATAAAGCTGGGGAAAAAAAGAAAAGAAGCTGGAACAGCACAGTCTGCATAAGCTGCTCTGGGATACCACGGAACCCCAGCACAAAGTGTAAAGACAAGAACTTTGAGTACAAGACTTCTGGCGCTCTGGGGGCGATGTCTTTTAGAGGCTGGGGCTCCTTGTCTCAGAGCATGATATTTAAGAAACCATGGGAAGATGGGTCTGGATCGTATAAGTGACCACGTCCAGCTTGTCCACTTGCTCTCCAAAGCTTGCCAGCTGGGGCCTGGCCAGGGCTGGGTTTGTGTTCAAAGGCGGATAAACTTTCCAGAGACACGTTTTACCAGCAGATACATCCCAGCACATGTTCTTGAAACACTGGCCTCTCACTGTGTGCTTTTGGAAAATGTGTGTTTAAATCCACTGAGGGCCAGGCCAAATCCCACATGTGGAGGGGTACAGGAAGATTTGGGGCATGAGTCCTGTCGACCAGATACCTAGAACCCAAGATAGAAGAGGGCGAACACCTGATGAAAACAGCTGCAGTATGGAGTGGCAATGAAGGAAGAGTTTACCTTGTTCTGGTGTGTTGACTTCATGGAGGAGGCAGCATTTGAGGTGGGTCTTGAAGAATGGGTCAGATTTAGATAGGAGAGGATCATAGGCAAGGTGGGGGGAGAGCGTGGCGTGCTTGGCTACCGGCCAATGGTCTCATCAGACTTTGCGGTCTCAGGGCAAGTTATGCTGGGCTTTCCAGAGATGATCCTGGTACTATCTCCCATCCCCCGGGCCCTCTCCCATGAAGAGCTGGAGTTGAAATTCCCTCCTTTGAAAACAGGACAGTCCATGTAAAAGAATGAAATTGGATCACTCTCTAACTCCATACACAAAAATAAACTTAAAATTGATTTGAAACTTAGATACAAGACCAACAACAATAAAATATATAGATGAAAACATGGGCAACATACTTCATAACATAAATAATAAGGTTGATTTTGGAAACTCAGCCCTATGGCAAGGGAGATAAAAGCAAAAACAAACAACTGGAGGTACCTCAAATTTAAAAACTTTTACATGTGGAAGGAAAATATCAGTAGATTAAAAAGATATTCTACCGAACAGAAGAAAGTATTCACACATTACATAATCAACAAGGAGTTAATAACCAAAATATACAAAAAACTTATTTAATTTAACCACAACAAAACAAACAACCCAAGTGATAAATTAGCAGCAGGTCTGAATGAACAATTCTCCAGGAGGATGTCCAGCGGGCCAGTAGATACATAGAAAAATGTTCCACGTTGCTTTTAATAAGGGCAATGCAGGGCAAAACCACAGTGAGAGGTCATCTCACACCCATGAGACTGACACATATTTAAAAGACGCCCTTTGCAAGACCGCTGTGATGGTGACTGATGGCGACTCCCAGCCCTCATCATTCCCAAGCCCATTGAAAGCTCACTTCCAACTGCAATGACATGTGAACCCTGCCCTGCTCTGTCACCACAGCCCCTGGTCTGCTGACAGCACAGGCTGAAGTGCTAGGACCTTTATGTGCCCCCCTCAACCTCCAGAGCTACCCTTAACCAGTGATGTGTGGGATTTGGCGGATGAATAGTCCAGATACTTCCCCTCTCAGTAGGGATATTTCAGATGCATCATATACATTTCTCACAGTTCCACTGACCGTGTGAGCCTTAGTTGCCCCACCTGTCAGTTCCCTCCCTCCTGTACTTCCCCACACTTATACATGCCTCCTGAAATCACCTCCCAAATAACTATGCACCCTAATAGTCTTGTCTCAGGGTCTGTTTTTCAGGCTCCCAAACTCAGACACCTTCTCAAAGACACCATGTTCCAGGGAAGCAAAGGCAAGTCTGCCTTTTCCCTATAATGTGTTTTCTCTGTAATGTGGCCCTTCTCTGAAATTAGGGAGCAAGAGAAGTGTGTCTGTCTTCTTGGTTCTCAGAGGGGAAACATACAGTGACAGACAAACCAATAGAGCAAAGAATGACCCTAATCCATCAGATAGCTTAGAATCTCTCAAACAAAGCCAAATAACAAAACAAAGTCAAGAAAAACCCTCCTTTCCTTCGGCACTAACAACACTTTTCTGTGGGCTGGAATTGTGTCTTGAAAGAGATTGCTTTCTCGGCCCTTGACTTCCTCGGACTGAGTATATTTTGAGCCCTGCTCCCTCTGATCATCAGGTGACAATAAAGCAAGATCTAAGCAGCTGCGTGAACATATCTTGGCAGGTGTCTTGGGCCCCAACCTGAGCCCCCCTCTCCCCCAGATACATGCTATGAGCTGTGAACCCCAGCCATCAACATGTCCTACCTCTGCTTTGTAGAATCCACTTTTGGAGACAAAGGACTTCATCTTCAATTCACTTCTTTAAACCTCCCCAGAGTTTTGAAGTCAATGAGGGCAGAAAAAACAGAACTCCAAGATTAAGAAACATAGCTATCTGAACCACTCCTCCATGACAAAGGTGGAAACCCAGCTGATAAAGACAATCCAAGTATTTCGTGGGAATTCAGTATGACTTCTTTTTGACATCTCCCTTTGCAGGCCCTGTGTCTTGTCAAGAGTGCAGAAGTGGTGAGCAAACACCACCCCTTGTGGGGGTCAGCAGGAACTTGGGAGGGAAGGGACTGCATTTGTAGAGTTGTAGTTACACGGCTTCTTCTGGAAGCATCCCTGTCATTTATTAAGGGAGGTTTCCTCAGAGTTTTGTTCATTGCTCTCAGTCTTCCACTGGTGGTGATTGCAAGCTCCTCCCTTGATTCCAGGTGAAACTATGAACATTTTCTCCTTTCTTGTCCCTCTTCCTTTCCTTTTTCTTTTTCCTTGCCCTTCTTTCTTTCTCCTTTCTATTTCCATTTCTTCCTCTCTTAATTTCCTGGAGCTGCCATAAAAAAATACTATAGACTGTGAGTTTTAAATACCAGAAATTTCTTTTTTTTCCCTTTCCTTTTCTTTTTTAATTAATTAGTTGATTGATTTTTAACTGAGGCAACATTGGGGCACCCCCATCAGGTATTACTACCACAGTTACATACCACCAACTCACCCATACTCCACCACCACCACAGACCATTATGCGTCCCTCTTTCTCTCCTCTTTCCCCTCCCCAACACCTCTCCCCTTGATGTCTCAATTCTGTAGTCAGCTATCAAGGGTTAGTTTCAAGCATGTCTTTGACTATTAATTTGTTATTTTATATTCCACGTATTAGTGACACAAGCCAGTATTTATTTTTCTCTTTCTGACTTACTTTGCTTGGCATTATTCATTCAAACTCCATTCATGTTGCCACAAATAGCATGAGTTTATCTTTTTTGACTGCTGAATAGTATTCCATTGTGTATATGTACCACATCTTCTTGATACTCTCATCTGTCCTGAGGCACTTATGTTGTTTCCATAGTTTAGTTATAGTAAACAGTGCCTGTTGTAAACAGGGGAGTGCAAGTTTCTTTTAGAATTAGTGTTTTTGAATTTTTTGGATCGATGCCTAGGAGTGGAATGACTGGGTCAAATGGCAGATGCTTGTTTAATGTTTTGAGACACCCCCATACTGCTTTCCGTAGGGATTGGATCAGTTTACAATGAGAGTCCATCTCACACATGTGAGACTGTCCCATATTGAAGACAACAAATGTTGGTGAGGTTATGGGAAAAAGGGAAGCCTCCTGCACTGTTGGTGGGAATGCAGACATTTATTTTCTTACACCTCCGGAGGCTGGAAGTTTAAGGTCACAGTGTTGGCAGATTTGGTCTTTCTCTTGAGGCCTCTCCTTCCTTGACTTGCAAATGACCACCTACTTGATGTGTCCTCACGTGGTTTATCCCCTGGACCAGAACATCCTGGTGTCTTTCCTCTTCTTATCAGGGCACACTATTGGGTTAGAGCCCACCCTTATGAGCTTATTTGACCTTAATTCCTCTTTAAAGTTCCTGTCTCCAAGTACGGTCACAGGCTGAGGTTCTGGGGGTAGGGGATCAGTATATGAATTTTAAGGACACACAATTCAGTCCTTGTCTCCACTTCTGTAGCCAGAAATGGTCTTGTTTTTACATTGGCTCAAATCTTGATTTTACCATTCATAAGCTAAATTACAGGATAATTTGACTTAATTGAACTTCAGTTTTATTATCTGTAAAATGGGAATAGCACATTTCATGGTGGTATTATGAGGATTAAAGGGTAATATACGCAGAGAGCCTGACCCAGTGCTTGGTGTGGGAAAGGCACATACTAAACACCAGTTCCCTGTTTTCTCCCCCCTCATCCTTCCACTTCCCTGAGCTGTGGCTTAGCTGGGACAACTGACCACCTCTGCAGAGATTTACCCTAAGTGCCTTTCCATGGTTTTGGACTGCAGTGGCCCCAGAAGGATCAGAAACCTGGAGTTCCTAATGAAAAGGCCAGAAATCAGGTTCTTCAGGTGGTTGGGATATGTCACCAGGCTTGGGAACTGTTGCCATGAAGGTTATTGTTCTTTAGATTTTAGGTTTAATTCACTGTATAGGATAGGTATATTGGTTTGAAAGTCATCATCAGTATTAGCTCCTATTTTTTTTTTAATACACTGATCAAAGCTGTTTTGCCTTGCTGTACATGAATTGGCAGAGTCACCTACCTCAGTTACGTCCTGGAACTGAGAATAGACCAGGTCTAAAGACCAGATTGAGTCAAATTCAATTTCAACCTGGCTTGGAGCACAGGGCTGTCCTTCCCCAGGTGCAGGTGGTGGTGTTGGTAGTATGGGGGTCACTGATGTAGATGGATGTTTCTGGATCATAAAATCAAAGTATATGTAAGTTTGTGTATTATGTGTATTTAAGTTTATATAAATATATTAAGTATATTTAAAAGTATAAAGCAAACCCAGAAAAACTAAGATTATATCACAAAAGCAAGAGCTAAAGGGCACTCAGACACAGCAGGCAATTAAGGGCAATAGATTTCCATCTTTCATAGTGGAAATGTCAATAGATGTTGTGCAAAGTTGATAAATTAAGAAATGGAGGCATGATGGTCCCTGTTATCTGAATATCCATTATATATGGATATTAAATGCATATATTAAAAAATATATGAGTATTGGTAGAATTAGTTCCCACTGAGACATCCTTCTTGACATTTGCAGTTTTCTCCACCTGTCATGTAAATGCAGTCAATTGCAAATCTTAAATAAGATGTGAGGGTTTATGTAAACTCTAATGTGATACAGAACACCTGCGGGAATTGCACTCAAAGCCAACGGCAAATAAGGGGCTGGTGTAGGAAGGCCAGTTTACAATTGAGAAGGGAATATCTCACCAGGATGACAACAGTACAGTCATTTGAAGGAAATGGATTTGAATACTACAAAAGAAATGAAGCCCTTGAGAGCACTTATGAAGTTGTCAAATGCCCTTGCAAAAATGACCATTCTATGCTTGAACCATGATAGTCAAATATGTAATGAAGGATGTCATATCCTGTTATGGTACAATTTTGTCTGAAAAATTACCCCCTAAACCCTTTAAATGCTTGACTTGTTCTTTAATCTTCTAAGAATTAGTGCACAGTTACCATTATAGTATAAGTTTTATTAAATAAAAATGCATTTCTTTTTATAATTTTAGTTTCTGTTTTCAAGATAATCTCCTAATCACCATTTACTGTGAAATGTTGATCTCCATTTTATATGGAGTCACTTTAAGTGGCTTTTTTCCGGTGCCAATTGTCCTTGGAATTATCATTAGAAGACCTGCTGTCTACGGATCAGCTTTGGAGGGATGATTGTAACTGACAGATTAAAAGAGAAATGGTTAAGAGAGTTGCTACCTCTGTGGAATGGGGATCAGAGACAGAATGACTTTTATTTTCCATTCTGTATGGTTCCAACTTACTACATTATATTTTATTTTGCTGAGGACACATACTACTTCAAAATTTGTTTTTTTCTTACTAGATAAAAAATATGTCAGTGATGTCACTGGTAAAAAGACCATGACGTGAGGTCTAGTTTTGGTCCCCTGATATGGTTTCTGGTGGATGCCGTCAGTGCCCATCCTTATACTCGACAGTTACAGTCCCTGCCCTGCACAGGCTGGTGGCTTCCTACCATAAGCACCTATGATTCTGCCTGCAGCTGTCTCTGGCTGCTGGACCATGCGTGGCAGGCCCCATAAATTGGGGCTTTGGTGCTCTGAGAGCTGCCTTCAGCCATGGTATCCCAGCTCCACAACTTCCACCCCATGGAGGGGACAACTCTGAGGTATCCTCTATAGAATGCCCAGAGGTCCCCAGCAAGAGTGAGCACTGGTTGCCCACTATGGTAATCTGCCCACTAATACACCCTCTTCTGGCTTCCTCCCCTTCCCCACACCTCTACTGGTGGTTCCTGGGCTCACCTCCCAAGTTAACTTCTTTTTTTATTATTTATTTTTATTTAATTTATATCCTTTACATTATTGTGTATCACCAAGTTAACTTCTTGCATTGAGTCTTTGTCCTCCCAACTGCTTTATGGGAACTCAATCCAAAGCAGAAATTCTAATCTTCTAGTCAATACCTGGAAGATTAACTGCCTTTCTCCTTTCAGTAGGGTAAGTAGGTTGAAGAAGTTCTGAGGAAATGAGCATTTTTGAGAGGAGAAAGGAAAGAAGAGTTATCCAACTCAGATCCTCCTGCCACCTTCTTAGAAAGCTCCTTGGGTTTGGGCTCACCTGAGAAATCCAGGCTAAACTCCCCATAGCAAGGAGATCACATCTGAAAACCCCTTCATCAGGAAGGTAGCATATTCATAGCCAGTAGGAGTTGGCACGTGGACATTTTGGAGGTCATTTTCACTGAGATGGCATTGCTTCTCTATACATTCTCGAAATCTGAAAAAAAAATCCACAAAAAGCCTAATTTTGTACTTGATAAGCAGGCAGAAGTTGTTTAGAAGTCTGTATCTACTCTTAGACAGTGAACTCCACAGGAAAAGGTGCATTTTGTACATGACTCATTTTTGAATCCGTAGTATTTTTAGCATAGTCCTTGGGACAGGGTCCCGAGTTCAAAATAGATTTCTAGATGTTTAATATACATGTAACCTACTCCCTCCTTATGCGTAATTGTTTGTAGAAAGTATGTGTATGTCTCTATGAAAATAGATTTTCATAGATACATGCAATATTTTGCATTTGGTATTTTTGAGGGAATAAGTAGGAAACACCTGTTACTGAGTATATGATATTAATTTATTTAATTATCAAGTGGAACAAAGAAGACTCTTAAAGCATGTATTTCATACTTCCATTCTAATATTTTCCACCTTAGAGTGCCTCTGACCACAAAACCACACACAGTAGATTCTACAGGCTCTTTGTACAGCACTTCTGTGGAGGGAGCAAATGCTTTCATCCTCTGCATTGAAAGGGTGGGAAATGAAGCCCAAGGCAGCTGAAGGACTGGGCATGCCGTGGAGGTTCGAATGAAGTGCAGGTGCCCCCAGGCCATTGTTTTCCTCCTAATGAGTGCGGAGCGGTCAGCAATGTATCCAGGTGTACATCATTACCACCCCTTCCTCATTTGCATCACAGCTTTGGGAGGAATTGTTGCTTTGCCTGAAAAATTTTCATGCTTGGTCTACATTCAAAGGGAGAGGGAAGATGAAAACCAAAGGAAAAATGTTCTGTGCTTTGCAACTAGCTGGGAAGATAGTTGTGTGTGTGCGCGTGCGCGAGCTTGTTTCTTCAACAGGCAAACAGAGAAAATAAAAGAACTTGTCTTCCGTATAGATAACAAAAGAACATCTGGCAATTACAAAATGAAACCTTGCGCATGTTAAAATTTCCATGAAGAAACATGTGCCTACAGAGTTTGAGAAAACACTGGCATTACTCAAACTTCCCAGGTCAACTACTCCAGAGTTTCATTAGAATCTCAACAACAAGGTGGGGCTTTGTCGTGCTAAATAATTCAACACAATAGCGATGGACGCCACAAATAGTGGGGCAGGGAAACTGGAGATGCCTTGGGGCTCTAGCACTTGGCCTCAGAACGCTGCTAGCCGGCATTCTACTTCCTGCCACCAGGGGCCTGCCTGGGGCTCAGGCGTCTGGTCTGGCACAGGCCAGCAGTGTGGCGGACAGCAAAGATTCCCCTAGCAACCCACCCCAGGGCATGCAGCCCCTGGGGGCCCACCTGGGGGCCTACTGGGTCAGCCCCAATGCAGTGACTCCTCCAGCTGCAGGCAATGGAGAGGCCTGTGGACTTGGTGCCTGGAGGGTGGAATGGAGCCGTCAGGTGATGACAAATGGTCCAATCAGCCAAGGACTGAAACTGGGCCAATCAGACTGGTGGGAGGGGAAGCCTGAAAGAGGAGGCAAGGCCGGGCAGGCGCCACCTTGAGAACACGCTTGCTCTCTCCCTGGACTCTCGGACTTCTCCGACTGAACTGCCGCGGACTGGCCTGCACAGCTGCGCTCCTGCAGCTCTGAGACTTGCGAGGCTGGGACACACTTGGACTCATGTGCTCAGACTCACTTGGACTCAGTTGGGGTGCTCTGAACTTGCTCTGACTTGCTTTTTTGGGCTCCTGGAATCGCTTGGGCTGAACACTTGCTCGCTTGGCTCCTCTTAGACACACCCAGTAACTGACCTGCAAAGCAAGAAGAGAAGCTGAAGGGCTTTGCAGAGGCTGGGTCGCTGCCTGCCTCCGGACTACCACTGATGTCAAAGAGCTGTTTGTTATTGGTGTGGACCAACACCTCACAAAGAGCTATTAATGCTAATGACTGGTAGTGACGGGCACTACTGGTCAGCACTGTTGGTGGGTGACAGGCACTCCGTGTCCGCGTCACCTCTGAGAGCTGTTAACCATCTGGTGGCACCACCTGGTGCAGCTGCCTCCATTGCTGTCTAGCTCAGCATCCGGCACTGTCCTCCCGACCTTCGGACTGTGGCTGCGGCTGCTGTGGCGTCATCTCGGTGGCCCCACCTGTGAATGCCTCCAGCTTCGGTGAGTTGGATCCTGGCCTGCTGCTTGCTGGTGGTGTGCCACATGTTCCAGGCTTTCACTGAAGGGATAACACCAGCTTGGGTCAGTTGACCTTTTGTTTAGGACTTTTGCACACTGTGGACGCCACCTGGAGTGAGATAGCCAGCAACCTGTGGCCTTGACAACTCTTTGTTTCCCGTGTTTGTTAAGTAAACCCCATTGTTGTTCCCTGAGCCTGAGTGATTTTGCAATTGTGCACGCAGGTGAAGAATCCACTGTCCTCTACCTGGCCACTGTCCTTTGGAGGCTATAGCCCCCCCTATAGTCATGTTTCAGCAGAATGGGGGAGAAGACCAACTGATTTAGTTGTCCCAGGGTTGTTAAATAGAGACCAAGACTTGGAGAAACCAGCTGGTTCTCAAGGGAGGGTCGAGGTTGCTCCTGCAGCCCTCTCGTCATTTCACCAGTAGAGAGCTTTTACACACTGGAGAGTCTTCATCAGCCGCTTTACCGCTGAGAAGAAGAAATTACTGGTGTTTATAACTTGGTGGTGACCCCTGATATTGGAACAGAAGTCTGCCTTCACCTCATTTAGTCCTCATGGACATCATCATTAAGGTAGACCAAATGCTCTGAATTTCACCCTTTGGGGAAGAGAATCAACAAAAAGGTAAGTTGATGGTTGATTAATGAGGTTCATAGTTTAATGATGTACTCACAGGAGGCTTATTCCAACTTCACTCAAACTTTCTAAATGGTTCATGTTCCAAGATAGAGCCTTGACAAGGTTATAGATGAATGAGAACCATCAAAGACCACCCCAAACATGGGACTCCAGGGAAATGTCTTGAGGGCTCTGTCCCAGTGACCAGGCGATACCAGGAGACAGGACTAAGCTAGAAAGACTCAGCCTGGTCCCCCTGTAGTGTCACCTTGCTCCTGAGGGCCCCGCTGTCCCCAGTGATTTCTCTCCACCCTCACTTTATCCTCTCTCCACTCCCCATGGGCTGGCTCCTCCCACAAGTACACACACTTCACACTGCTTTGCCCCTAGCCTGGAATTTTGTACCTATGTTAATCACTTTTAAATGCTGCCGACTTGATATGTTAAGAATCACATGTTGAAAACATTGATCTCTTATGTTCTGATAAGTCTGCTGGTTGCTTTCTAAGGCAAATAATGCAAACAAATGGTGAACATGAACTGGTCTGGAATTGGAACTGGGAAAGTGGTGAGGATGGGCATGGGCCCAGGAGCCAGCCTCTACCCATGAGCCATCAGTGCCATCGGCTCCCGGTAGCTTCATAGGTATCCTGCTCTATTCCAATCATCTGTGGACAGGCTGCTCTGCTTGCATATGGTTTATTCTCCCCAGGAACTTTTAGTTTCCATGTAACTATCAGTATCTAATTTTCCCGGTTTCCAGACAGAAAAAGTTTGCTTGTCTGGTTCTTCTTATAGTAGGCCATGTCATAGTTTTCTGACAAGTTTATGAATTGGGTGTCCTTGGGTTAGGTGTTCATTCCTGGTCCACTCTGCAAGGACCACAGGTGAAGGGACCAAGTCTCTAGTTGCAGGGGTTATTCATAGAGTTTTCTTATAAGGGGCTATGGATGGATAGAGACCAAGTGATACAGAACAATGGTCAACTGAGAACATGGATCAACCAGGAAAGGAAAAAAAGTTAGAAAATGATGTATACACATATAAAGATAGAAACTAATGTTTAAGAGATCAAATAAAAAATGAACATCATGTACTTTAGTGTTAACTTTAGTTTTCAGGGACAACTATTGGAAGAATAATGTAATTTCTAGTTGTAGATGTGCAACAAACATTCCAAGAAACAGAACTGTTTTAGTTGACAGAGGACGGCTAAGGAAGGAAATGTGTTGTAAGCAATGCCTTGTTTTGTTATGTTGCTTAACTAACTTTACACTGGAAAAAGTCATTATGCCTTTAAATCTAATTAGATGAGAGAAGGAAAGATCAGAAAACTCTGAACCTTTGACAATGACCGTGGTGATGATTTTTCTTTCGTTCTTTCTTTCTTTTTTTTTTTTTTGACAATAAAAGGGAACAAAGGCAAAAATAAACAAGTGGGACTACATCAAATTGAAAAGTTTCTGTTTCTCTAAGGGAACTATCTTCAAAAGAGGCAGTCTAGGGAGTGGGAGAAAGTATTTGTAAATCGTGTATTTGACAGGAGTTAATATTAAAATCTATAAAAACTCAAGTAACTCACTAGAAAAATACCTAGACCAACTTGATTAGAAAACGGGCAGAGAAATGAAATATTTTTCCATAGAAGATTTACAAATGACCAAAAGGCACACAAAATAGTGTTCAGCATCACTAATCACTAGGGAAATGCAAATCAAATGACAGCTCTCTCACCTCACGTCTGTTAGGATGGCCAGTCCTTCCTTATATTGAGGGGACAGAGTTAAGAAAAGTAACACATGAGTGAGTTAATGGATGACAACAGCCTGGAAGAGTCAGTCAGGCAACTCTTGCCTTGAGAGCTGGTTATTAGGAGTCTGAGTTCTAACTCATTGGGTTGGCAGGAAGTTCAGTATTTTCCTGAAGCCACTTCTCTGATTTTCTCAGAATACCCCATTATGTCCCCTGTCCCCTAGTTTTCTGAGAATCACATTTGCTGGTGGACCAGGCACTCCGAGTGCCCCCAGAGCCTGAGGATCTGAAGCTGGGTGTTAAGGGTGCTTGTTGTGGTTGCTGTGTTACTGTGACCGACTCCAAGGTAGTGGACTTGGGATGTTGTGACTGCCCCACTTCTGCCCTGACACAGTAAGAACATGTGACCTCCTGTAGTCACTCAATATTTAAAGGTGTGTGTGCACGTGTGTGCACTGGTGGAGGGACACTGTAATGACCTCCAAGGTGACCAGGGTCCCACAGTGGTGCCATCTGCTTATGCCTTTACCACCATAGCTAAATGCCCACCAGGAAATGTGTTGGTCCCAGGAGCTGGACTCTCAGACATGCTCAGCCTTGCTTGTGAGTTGCTTGTGTCTATGACTGATCGGCAGAATGGGAGGCTGGACTTGTTGCTGGGGCCCTAGGGTCTGCCACACCCTGGTGGTGCTGCTGGTCCCTGAGCCTCTCTCCGCTGTGCTCAGAGAATGCTGGGAGGGTGGGGTGGGGTCTGATGTGCTGACCAGCCTCAGGATTCCTCAGAAAACTGGAGAATACTCCTTCACTCTGTGGTATGTTCAAGGGCAAGGTACTCCAGGTCCCAAGAGTTTCAGCTCTTTGGTTTAATGACTATCATTTTCTATAAGCATTCTGTAAATGTTTATAAAAATTAACATGATTAAAAAAAAAACCAAAAAGGTGACAAATCACACTAAATTAAATATCCTCCAACATCTGTGTTAATATTCTAGGAACATCATAATTGCTAAATATCTATGAACCTGTGTGTGTGTGCACACACATATATGCAGAAATAATTTCAGGAGAGTGGGATTGATTGTACCACACATGGTATTTTTAAAAACAAAATTTATTAGATATAATATTTGAAATCATTAAAAAGGAAGTGGAACTGAAATGCTAAACTTCAGATAATTTTTTTCTATACGAGAGATTGCTACAGTTATAAAATTGGTTTCCACCACCACCCAGCTGGAAAGTGGGATGTATAGTTACATAAATTCACCCTCTGCTCCCACTACTCTCCCTAGGCAGACACAAGTTCTGGTCTCAACTGGTTTGTGGCCTGGAGCCCATGTGTTCCTCAGATGGCCCCAGGTGGTCCTGGTGCCACACCCTCACGGTGATTTCCTGCTCTTGGTCAGTACTTGCCTAGACAGGGTTCTTGTCTTCTGCGTTACCAGGGCACCACTTGTCCCTGTAAACTTCAGCCCCAGCGGCCACGTGGGTCACTGCCCTACTGGCACTGCTGTACTGGAAGGGGAAGTCCAGAAAGTTATAACCATTGATGAAACCATAGCATCCGGAAGGCTCCCTCTCCGGGTTCTTGCTGCTGATTTGGGCCTGCTCAGAGGTAAATCTCTGAATAATCCCTCGTTGACTTCGGGTTTGAATTCTCCAGGTCTGTGGAGTTTGGCATCAATTATTTCCTTTCTACTTTATCTCTAAATTTATCACTGTTTGACCTTCTGGTGGCAGTGCTCTGGCCTTTAGGTATTGCTCTGGATTTTAATTTTAATTATTTGCATTTCTTATATCAGTGAGATTTGGTGGAGAAAAAAGGCAAATATTTGTATTCGGTTGGTTCTTTTGAATGGCAAGTCTCCTTCTAATGTTATAAAATATACATCTACCTCTACATGTAGATAGATAGGTAGAACTATACAGAATTATGGGACAATTGGAAGAAGAGTAAGCATTGTTTTTAAAAGGTGGAAGGTTTTGAATTTTTAACTGGTGCTCCTCCGTTTATTAATCATGCTTCTGATATGCATCTTACATACTTTTTACTGAATAATTACTTGTATCTTTATCTCTTCAGATATTATTTTTCTCTCACTTGAAAGATCTATAGAAATATAATTGACAAATAAAATGGTAAGCTATTTCATGCATACAACATGATGATTTAATAGATATCATGATGAAAGGATTCCTCCACAGAGTTATTTAACACCTTCAGGAGACTTATTAGGAATGTCAGTTGACATTTGAAGATGTAGGGTTAGAAAAGTTCATGGTCAGAAGCTGGGTGGGTGGGGAGGATGCTCCAATTTAGACTGAGGATTAGCTTCCTCTGTTTTCTAGTTTTCTTGAGTTGACTGAGTTAATATCAAAGTTATTTGGAGGGCTCTAGGCAATAGGATGTTGTTTTAGACATTGGGGTCTAGGTGAGTTGTTTTCTTTACCCATCACATTTACTTTTCCCAGCCCTCAACCTTATAGGGACAGTCCCAAATGAACCCTCCAGCTCCCACTTTCAGTCAATGGGAAGGGAAAGGAGACTGAGGGTTTTATCTTCTTGGATCCCTCCTCTCTGTGGGATGGGTGTGGATGACTGTGCCTTTTGACAGAGATCACATTTTGAGGGTGGCATTCTCTACACAACTTTCTCTACATGACCATGGCTTTCCAGCCTGTAATGATTCCTTCCTCACCTCCTTTGAGTAGGGAGTGTCTAGTTCTAATGAGATTAGGCAAGGAGCCACAAGCCATTCCTTGTGGCTTCCCTATACAATTAAAAATTTTTCTTTCATTTACTATTTTGTGAATTATCTTATTTGAATGTAGCATGTCTTCTCTGCTAGAACCCTGACTGGTACAGTCTCTATGAAAAATTATCACTAAGCCTGATATTAATAACATAACTCTAACAAGGCTAAGGACTATATGTGACAAGTTTTAACATTTCAGTATGGGTGTCTTGATTTTATAGTTTCTGATTTCTTACAAATCCTGTAATTGTGGTTAGGCAGGCAAAGCGCTTCTACAGCTGCAGAAGAGAGATCAGCATTGAAGTGTGAGATGGGAATTCCTTCCCTAATCAAGAAGACCTGTATTCATCTTGGTTGAGGTGAACAGTCTCTGATTATGTCTTAGTTTTAGAGTTCTGAATAGGAGGTGAAGCTCTATAAGTCTAGGTGTGGGAGCAAATCTCTTTGTGGCTGAATATTGGATCTTGAACATTTATTATCATATTTATCCACCAGATGTCAGTAGAGCATCTCATTCTAACAAGGTAAGTATAAGTGATTTCCCAATAAATGAGTATCTCCAGGAAGGAGTGCTTAAAAAAAAATCACACAAATATCATATGCTAGAAGAATCCTGACTTTTGACCTTCTTCCATTTAAAGACAGCATTGCCAAGTTTTCTATTCTCTGTGAAACCTTCATATGCAGAATCTATAAGACAACAACAAAACCAGATTGAACACAACTTTTATTGTACTCAAATGTGTTAACCAATTTTAGGAGCTTGGTTAATTATAACACACCATGCTTTACTTTGAATATTTTTAGCATATATCCTGTAATTAACTACGGTCATGTTTGCTCCTCCCAGAAGTTTATAAACCTTTTAAAAAATCAACAATTTCTATTTTTATTTAAACTTCACTTACATATAGTTAAAAGTCAAGTATGTATTATAAGGTTTATAATGAAAATCAGCAGTCACCTACCCTACCCCACTCTAGTCTCTCTGTTCCATTCCTCAGATATATAAAATTCATCTCTTTTATCTCTTTTGCTTTGTACATCCATATATGTAAATAACTTGCTGCACTATCTATTTCTTGATTTACCAGATTTTCTATTATCTTCCTATCACAATGGTTGAGTATATTAGTTAGGCTCAGTAATGCTAGCTGCTGTAATAAACAACCTCCTCATCTAGCTTAACATAATAAAGGAGGATTTTTTTCTCAGGTCATCAGGTGATTTTTATCCATGTGTTCAGGGACTCAGGCTCTTTCCATCTTTTGATGCCACCATCTTCAACATGTGGTCACCAAGTTTCCCCTAGTATGTGAGGGGAGAACAGGAGATCAAATGTGGGGAATGTGGCCAGTGATTTGTGGAAGTCAGAAGCATGCGGTGTTGGAGAGCAAAGGGCAGCACGTGTATAAACCTGAGGGAGTGATATATTGTGCCAAGTAAGGAAAGGATTGACTGTTGGGTCTAGCAACCTGGATGTCATTGATAACAACAGGGAGGTTGTGGGGTGAAAAACTTCACTAGATTCGGCCTAAAAAGAGAGAGAAGTTGGAATAAAATAGAGTATAAGATGGTTTGGCAGCCCTTTTGGATGGAGAAACAGGAAGGGAGCTGAAAGGTGGAAGAGAATAAGAGGTCATCTGTATATTGATGGTTCAATGGAGAGAAAAAATGACAACATAGAACATAGAAGAACCTTGGAGCTTTACGAGAAGGCAGCCTTAGGTGCCCAGCTCAGCTCCATATTCAGTAACAGGAAATAAGAACACATGGGTGTAACAGTGGACGCAGTAGACATGGCGATGGGAGTTGGAGTTTTTTCTTATTGCTTCAGGTTTCTCATGGGACATGGGTGAGGTCATTAGCTGAGCATGAGGACTAGGGTAAGCTGAGAGGGTGTCTTTAAGTTTTCTTAGTATCTTCATTAAAAAAATATCTTTTATAGTTAAGAGTAATGTGGGAGAGGGTGCACAGGTGTTCAACCTGCCATGTTTAATAAGAAGTCCAATTATAAACTACTTAAAATTCCAGTCCCACTCTCCTTTGCTTCTGCCAGGGCCTCAGCAAGTAGACGCTTAATAAATATTTGCTCAGCTAAAGTGAATTTTCTTCATGCTCACAGTCAGCTGTTACATTGATTTTTGGATATTTCTTCCTTATCACCTCCACAAACTTGAAAAAATTAACGTTCAGCAGCATGTTGCAGACAAGCTTCTCCTTTCTTGCTACATTTTTTTTCTTGGAGTTGCCATGTTTTCAGGCTTGAACTCTGTTGCTTCACTTCTTGCAGAACACAGGAATCTGAAGCCACTAGGGAGCACACAGGCTTAGAAACTTGTTCTTTAGCGTCTCAGGGTTGGTTGTGTCCCACAGAATTGAGTGAACTTTGAAATTTACTTAAAAACAAAAAGAACCAATATTTTTTGATGCTTATTTAATTCTGACAACTTCTCTTTGAGGATTACTATCCATATTTTACATAGTAAGACACAGAGGCACACAGAAGCCCAGTGACATGCTGAGGTCAGATCGTTAGAAGAAAAGAAAGGACAGGATTTACATCAAGGCATGTGGGCTCTAGACCAGAGTTCCTAAGCTTGTGCTAACTCCCAGAGCCTCTATTTTCCTATTAAAAAAAATAAAACAAGTAAAGGAATATGAGCATGTATCTTGCAGGGTCATGCTGACAAATGAGATAATGTATATAAAGTGCTTGGCATATAACAGGAGCTCAGTTTGAATTTTGTTAATATTAAAAGCTTTTTTTGGTTTTTTAAAACAGGCTAAAAATGCTGTGATATGTGTGTGTGTGCGCGTGTGTGTGTGCGCGCGCGCGCAATGGAATACTATTCAACTATTAAAAAAAGATGAAATCCTGACATTTGCAACAAAATGGATCAGCCTAGAGGGGATTATGAAATAAATCAGGCAGAGAAAGACAGTGGATTATTTCACTCAAATGTAGTACATAAAGAAAAAAGACTAAGTAAAACAAAAATAAGCATTTAGATGATAAACCAAATTAGTGGCTACCAAAAGGGTAAGAGAAGGGGGTGGGTTAATCCTTTAAAAGGGGTCAATCGTGTGATGAAAGATGAAGTTAGTCTTTTAGTGGTGAACATAATATAGTGTATACATATGTTGTTCTCTAATCATGTACACTTGAAACTAGAATGTTATAAACCAATGTGACTTCTATTAAATGTATTTTTTAAAAAATAATAGGATAAAAAACTGAATAATCTTAACAGTTACGGGAATCTTGGCTGAAAATTATTTCTTTTCAGTACTTTGAGTATGCCATGCCACACTCTTCTGACCTGAAGATTTCCGTTGAAAAATCTGCAGAGAGCCCTATAGGGAATTCCATTATATGTGACATGCTGTTTTCTCTTGCTGCTATTAGAACTTTTCTTTCTTTATTTTTGCCATTTTAATTTTATGGTGTCTTTGGTTACTCTTATTGGAATCTTTCTGGGCTTCTTGCACCTGGATGTCTGCTTCTCCCTCTGGATTGGGGAAGTTTTCAGTGATAATTTACTCAAATATTTTTCCGGCTTGCTCTTTCTTCTCCTTAGACCACTGTGGTACAAATACTATTCCTCTTGTCCCAGGGGTTTCTTAGGGCATTTGCATTTTTTTAAAATTCTTTTTTCATTTTGCTGCTCTGTGGGTTTGTTCGATTGCTTTATCTTCCAGCTCACTTAGTCACTCCCCTCCTTTACCTTGTCTGCTGTTGGACTCCTGTGTTGTCTTTTCAAATTCTGTTATTGCATTCTTCAGGTCTATGACTTCTGTTTGGATCGTCCTTAAATTTTCAGTTCATTCATTCTTCTGATATTGGTGAAAGTCTTCATAGCCATTTCTTTTACCACTTCAAGCAGGTTGCTTATCTCTACTTCTTTTTTTTTCTCCCCAGAGTTTTGTTTTGCTTTTTCACTTGAGGCATGTGCTTCTGTTTTGTCCAGTTTCGTGAGATTACTTCTATGTTTTGGGTAAATCTTCTCCCTGTTCTAGTGCTGAGGGTTTGGTATTATGCAGGTAATATCCCACTGAGTCCAGGAGCACCATTCTCTCTGGCTTTCTTGTTAGTAACTCAATGTGTCCCCTTTGTGGGTGGCACCCTCTTGCCTGTTGTGCCTGACAGGCAGTGGCATGTTGGTTGGGTTTGGCCTTGACCCTGGGCTAAGGCAAGCTCAGTGGGTGGTACTGTAGGTTCAGCCTTGGCCTGTGGCTGCCTGGAGTTCCTGCTGGGTGTGCATTGGTATGACTAGCTGCCTGTGGCACATGTGCTCATTGGGTTGGCAGCAAAACTTGGTTTTGGCAACAGCCTGTGGTCTTACAGGGTGTCTAATAGCAGGAGGTGTGGATCTTATCTCACTACCTAGGCTGCTGGTGGCGGTTGTGGTGGCATGTACCATATTGTATGATATAACCCTCCTAAACCCCACCCGATGGAGTGCTACATTGGTGCAGAAGATATCAAAGGTTTCCTTCCTTAAGTCAATATTCCTCTAGTTCATAGTTGTGCAGGAAAATAAAGACCAGCATCTGATTTTATCTTTTAAGAAAAAGAATCTTACTAGCTCTAAAGTGTTTTAAAAACATGTCTTTATGAAACAATTGAACAATGGTGGAGGCAGGGGAACCGAGGTGAAGATTTGGGATATCCTATGCATTGTCAAACTTGGCTTCTTTTTTCCCTGCTTCATCAAAAGTCAGATGCTTCTCTTTGTTCTGCTTTCTGCAGGTACAGCTTTAGTTTCCTTGTGATCCACTCTGGTCTCTCCCATTTTTTCCTCTTTGACTTTGAGCCTTTTGCCCTCTGAAGATTCCATTCTTCCTTGTTTCCTTTTTGTGACTAAGTTTCAACTTTTTTTGGAAACAGACTTGGACCTTTTTGCTGATTCCTTGGGGTTCCTTTATTTTTGGGTGATGCTTCATGCTTTTATTGGTCATTTGTGACCTGTTGATGTTCTTTACTCATTTCTTTAACTTTAGCTACGTATTATTTTATTAATTACAAATACCTTCTTAAATATGTCAACCTTTTTTTCCTTTACTATTCTGTACATTTATTTTAGCTTGTCATTTTTTTTCTACTTTCTTAATTTTTCATAACATTTTTTCATGCCATGAAGAAGTTCTAAATCTTTGAGTTCAATCTATTGAGATTTTCCTATGGCTTTTTAAGTTTTACTCTATGCCTATGATACCTTCCTCATAATGCGAGAACATACATATTTTATTATTATTTTTGCTTAAAATAAAAAATGCAACTGGGATTTGGATTGGAATTTTATTCCATTTGATGTTATTTTGAGGATAATGGTCATCTTTATAATATAAACATGTATAATCTCCACTTTGTGTAACTTTTAGAAACTTGAGTAAATATTTGTAATTCTTTTCATATAAATCTTGCATGTTTCCTATTGATTTATTTCTGCTTATTTTGTCTTAGTTGCTATGTAAGGAAAATTTTTTCCTTAATGTTTTCTAATAAATGAATGCTGATGTGCAGGAAGAGTTACTTTTCCATGTGTAGGAGGTGAAGAATTTCCTACTTTCTCACTGCTGATATTAACTTTTTATTTTAACAAAGAGCTGATTTTACTACCAAAAAAAAAACAAAAAAACTCTAATAAGCCTGTAGAGGTTAAAAGAGACCTTGTGTTGGTTTTTAGATTTCATGGAAATATAAGAAAATCTTTCTGATATTACTAAAACCTTAATAAGAGAGGGGGAGGAAGACTGCATAGGCAGAAAATAAAAGAAAGATAATCAAAAGGAGATTCTAGAGGTGGGCTCTGGGGAGCATAGGGGTCCTGTGGAGCCTAAATCATGGGTGTGGATTCTGGAAGAAGCTGGGGTTCTTAATCCTGGGGCTATAGCCATTTAAAAAGGAATTGTCTGGTGGGAATAACATGTGCTATGTGGTAGAAACTCTTTAATTTTGCAACATAATTGCAAATCCTATATTTTTAGTTAGTAACATAAAAATTTAGAGCAGTTTTAGGTTCACAGCAATATTGAGTGGAAAGTACAGAGAATTCTAAGTACCCTCTGTGCCTCCCACCCCAAACTCTTGTACTTCAACATCTTAGCAAATTTTACTTTTTTCGGTAATATTGTGGAGAATATTATTTGTTGGGAGTTGAGATTTGTAGCAGGGCTAACTATTGCATCAGGCTTGGCATGAAGCAAAAGCAGAATGCACATATGGGCACAATTAAATATCAAGATTTTATTTATATGGTGTTAGAGTATATGTGCATTTGAGGTACATGAATTCAAATGTCTGCTCTTACAGGAAAGCAACAGAGGAAGAAAGACAGAAAGAGTGATAGTGATATAGATGTTAGACAATTCCATTCCCTATTCCACTCAATAAAGTTATGTCCAACAGTGAGCACTAGAAAGGGGAAGTGAACTGGTTGTTTCCTCTAATTCTTTGAGCATTTTTCATGCTGCCTGCAAATGTGAAAGTTAATGTTTTTTATAAAGGCCATAAATGGCCTTTTACTTAAGTTTACTTTGTGTATCTTTTAAAAACTTCAGTAATCTATTGTTAAAGACATTGTGTCACAGTTGTAGGATGAATTGTCTTTGCTGGACACACTGACAAGTTTCTCTCTTATGTTGAGAGTCTTCAATTCTATTTTAAAATTCTAGGTACTTATTCTTGTGATTTTTAGGTGAAAAATTATTTGCAAATCATATATTATCTACAAATAACAAATTGCCTCCATTTTAATTTTTGTCTTCTTTGTAGTATTTATACCTCACTTTTCTCTTTTTTTAATACATAGACTAGAAATCCCAGAACTAGCTTGAATAATGGATGTAAAAGCAGGCATTCTATTCTTGTTCCTAATTTAGTTAATGTGGATATTTTTCATCATGTTAAGAATCCATCTTTTTCCTGTATTGATTCATTAAGAGGTTTTTTAATGAGAGAAATAGATTCTGAATTTTACCAAAATCTTTTCAGTGCTGATTGAAATGCTCATGTACTTTTATAATTTGACCCATTTTATGAAAGATGTGCATTTAATTCTGCCTGCATTTCTGGAGTAAAGTCAACTTGGTAAAGTTGTATTGTTATTTTACACTTTTACTTAATGTTTTTATTACATATTTTTAGCATCAAGTTGCTTTTTTTTTTTTTTTTGCTTATTTCCACATCTATAGTCAAAGTGAGATGATGTGCACTTGGGTTGATTCCATCCTTTGGTTATGAGTAACATTGTTACATTCGAATCTTTACTTTCCATTCTTTTGGGTGTACACCCAGAAGTGGAATTGCTGGACCACTGTATTTTTATGTTTAATTTTTTGAGGTATCACCCTACCATTTTTTGTAGTGGCTACATCATTTTACATTCCTATCCTCCATTCTGCTTTTTTTTTTTTTTTAAGCATAGAAGAACTGGGTGTAGGCCAGAGGTCCAGGGGGTGAGGGGATTCACCAGAGACAGAGTGGTGAGCAGAACAGGTGGATTTACTGAAATACACTGCTAAGGGAAGAGGTGGGCGGGACAAGAGAGGTCTGCTGCACTATATGTGGGTTAGCTCCCTGGCTAGGGATTGAACTCGGGCCATATAGCAGTGATAGCACTGAGACTTAACCCGTTGGCCACCAGGGAGGCCACAGTCTACTCTTGATGGACATTTCGGTTGTTTCCAGTTTTAGTTATTATCATTGATAGCAAACCATTGTTATATACATGACTGTTGGTGCACTTATTCCACACTCCCATCCAGTATATGCCAAGAATAGAATTGCTGGCCCAGAGTGTAAGCATATGTTCACCTCTAACAGAATGCCAGAGTTTTCCAAAGTACCAGTACCAACTGATACTCAGTGCCAGCATTGAGAGAGTTCCAGTTGTTCCTTATTCTTGCCAACTTAGCATTGTCAGTTGCTAAAATTTTAGTCATTCTGATGAGTATGTAGCATGTCTCATTGTGACTAATGATGCTGAATATCTTTCATATGCTTATCGATCATCCAGATACTTTTTTAATAAAGTGTCTGATTTAAGTCTATTACCTTTAAAAATCTCTCTTTTTCTTATTTGGTTTGAGAGAGCTCTTCATATGTTCTGGATGTAAGTTCTTTTGTTGGATAAGTGCTTTGCAATTATCTTTTCCCACTTTGGCCTGTCTTTTCATTTAGGCCCTATAATTAAGAAAAACCTTACTTGTTCCTATATGTTACATAGTTTTTGGTCACAATTTAGATTTTTTTCCCACACACCTCTTAAACACTTCAAAAACATTTCTTTTCAAATAGCAATAACATTTGTTATTTTTAATCTGCATAAAATATACTGATTTTAATATATTTATTTTATATTTGGCCCTACCATCAAACTAATTTTATGTTCTATTAAATCTTAAATTTTCTACAAATTCAATATAGCTATATACAAGAACAAGAAAAAGTCATCTTTATTCATATTCTGTTTATTTTGTCTTATCATTGGTTAAAGCTTTCTAAACATACTGAAAAAATTATTAGGCTTCATCACACTTAATTAATGCCTCAGTTTACTAGAGAATGGAAACACTTTTACTGAGATGATGACGATTTACAAATCATGATTTTTCATATGGCAATGTGAAAAATATTTTCTGATTAAATAAGAAAAATCGTAAATAATGTCTATATTAGTCAACTATTGATATTGTAATATTGCATAACAAACAACTCCAGAGTCTCAAAGGTGTATAGCAACAAATGTTCATTTTTCTCACCCATATATCTGTGGCTTGGTTGAAAAGGGTTCTGCTTTAAACTAAGAGTTGGCTTCAGCTCTGTTCCATGTGTTCAGCATGACAGATGGCAGCTGCAAAGGGCCTGTATTCCCCATGGAAGGTGCCAGAAGAGCAAGAGGGGAAAGAGGTAGTTAAAGGCCTCTGCTGTGAAATGCCACACTGTTTTTCATGTTGACATTCCATTGGTCAAAGCAAATCTTATGGGTGAGCCCAACATCGAAGGAATGGGAAGATAAACTGTAGAGGATGATGGCAAGGATGAGGGAGGAAGTAAGTACTCTGACTCAACAATGCAGTCTATTATAAAAGCCAGTCATTCCACAGCCCTATCTCTACTTTATTCACTGCTCAAAATAAGAAATAAATGTCCTTTCTTTCATTGTGAGAATATTTAATTCTGTGGTAGGAATAATTGTGTTTTCAGAAAATGGTCACATTTGCATTGTATAAGCAATTATTTCCAGTATATTTAGTTGGAAATTTTATAAAAAGAAGAATTATATATTTATGCAGTGTACCTAGGGAAATGTGTCCTTTGGCTAACTTGGTATATTGGTTTCTTTTGGACTCATGTTGCATTTTTTATAGTAAATGTCCAACCTAGGGCCTCCCTGGTGGTGCAGCGCTTAAGCGCTGCGCTGTGGAGCTGTCGGCAGCGGCAACGCCAGTTCGACGCCTGGCCGGGGAGAATCCCACATGGTGCGGCAAGACTTCTCCTGCCTCGCCTGCTGCTCCCCTCAGCAGTGTGTTTCTGATCTGCCTGTTCTGCTCCCCACTCTGTCTCTGGTGAACCCTCTCGCTGCCCCACACCTCTGGTCTGTACCCCAGCTTGGATGTATAAATAAAAAATAAATCTTTAAAGAAAAAAAAAATAAAAAAATATAGTAAATGTCCAACCTAGATGTAATTAGAGAAATGTAATGGTTGTCCTTACAAAAGAAAGACCTTCCTAATTCCCTTTATGATGAACTTATTACTTTGACTATACCATATCTTTCCCTGTGGGGCTAGCACAGTTAGTTAATTAATAGAAGTGCTAAACTTATTGAAATGAATTCATTCTCATACTTTGATTCACTGTCTGAATGCAGTTTATGATAGACTGAATAGTGTGTAAGTCCATAGATGAAGATAAATGACACAGGGAGTCGGTACAAACTCAGTTCTGTTCCCTCTTGAGTATTATTTATCAGGGGTTAACAAACCATGGCATGGATCAAATATGGCCCATTATCTGTTTCTGTAAATAAAGTTCTATTGGAACACAGTTATGTGTATTCACTTATATGACTGCTTTTGTGCTACAACAGCAGGTTGGAGTACTTGCAACAAAGACCATATGGTTCATAAAGGCTAACATATTTACTATCTGGTCCTTTATGAAAAAAACTTAGCAAACTTGCTCTGTATGGTTATTACAAAACAAAAGAGCATTTTAAAAAATACAAACATGAAGTATAAATATATTTGATTTCTTTAAAAATGAGATGCATAATTTTTACCCTTATATTGTAACCTCTGGGGGTCTGATATTTTATGAGGACTATCTAGCACCCATAGTTTATAATATATGAGTATCAGTCAGCATAGGTTAGCTCATGCTGCAGGAACAAGCCATCTTTGGATCTCAGTGCCTTAACACAATAGGTTTCTTTCTGACTTCTGATGAATGTTCATTTTGGGCCAGCAAGATAACTCCAGATCCAGGCAGTTGGTGCAGTCACTATCTGGAGGCCTTCTGGTCACCATACACAGAGGTAAGTTGTACAGTGACTGTTAGCATTTCCATCCAGACGAGACACATGCCACTTTTTCTGGCCAAAACAAGTCATATGGCTAGATCTAATCCCAACAGTTTGGGGAAGTGCAATCCTGTCAGATAGGATTGAGAGAGAGAAATACTTCATTGGCAGCACTTATGAACATAATGTAGTTGTATGAAACAAGTATTAGCCATTTTAGAAAGTGGTTTCATTATACTGGGTGAGTAGCTTCCAGCATTATGGGGACAGCAAAGGTCTCTTGTCTCCAAGTTCAGCTTCAGTTAACTGAAGGTACCATTTTCTTGTCTTTGTTCTTCTGCTCCAGGGCTTCATATATACTTTGGTTAATATAAATACCTCTAGAAGATGTTGTAAATTCCCCCTCCAGAGAATTATTAATTTCCTTTATGTCCAGTATTATAGCAACTTTGCATCTTTTTGCTTTCAGAAGTATTTGATGTATTGCTTGGAACATTTAGATCTAGAGGTCACTAGCTGGCCTTCAACTTTCCCTGAAAGTTCTATTATAATCTAAGCTTGGCATTGTACCAAACTTAAAAAAAAAAACATTTCAAAGTAAATGAAAAAGCAAACCCACAAAACCTACCACCTATTGGCTAATTTTGAAACTGGTACTGGAAATGAAGCTCTTTATTTTCAATATCAAACTTGCTGAGTGATGGAGATAGAACATCAAAATTGTTAGCAATTGGACACAAGTAAATTTTGTGTTTCAGTTACTTAGCACTCCTGCTTTAAAGAAGTTATTTTGTTTTGTTTCTCTTCCTCAGTCTTCTAAATGGTTTCAGAAATAGGACATCCTTATGGGACATAATAAATGCATCCAAGACAATTTTAAAAGGAGAGGGACCCACCCAGGGTATTAATCTAGAGGAAGGAACCAAGGGAACTGGGGTCATCTTGACTGTTTTTGATTGAGAGTTCATGGCAGGAGGCTGTGGGAACCAAAATTCTTTTTTTTTTTTTTTTGGATCTGTGTACCCTGTTGTAGTTTATTGGGTTTTATTGAACCTGATTCCTAGAAAGCTTCATGCAGCATTAATGTTCAAATTCTCCCTCTCTTGATGACTAAGAGGCTAAACAATGCCAGGTGCAGACAAGTCAGAACCCATTAGAGGAAACAAGATTCTAACATCAGGAATCAAGAGTAAGCCAGACTTTGAGCACCAGGGGGTCATAGGTTTTCCATGGGTTTGTTCACTGTGAACAAATAGTTCCTGGCACACAGCAGGCACTCAATAAAAATTTTCTGAATAAACAAGTTTCCAAATCCAAATGCAGGATTAAAGTTGGAATTGAAGAGCCAAGAGATCACTGACAGGCAAACATGACATATTGGGGTGAAAATCAGTGAGAAATTCAGAATATTACTGTGGATGAATGGGGTGTCTGCACTTAGGCTGGGTGTTATGTGTCCTTGTCAAAGAGATGTTAGATTGGCTTTAAAGGCCGGGGATGCGGCAGATAAATGAGGTTCTTAAAAATTGAAGTGAAATCAATCTGACTTTGAGAAGTTATTCATTAGGAACAGGTAACACTGTTGTAAAGTGAGAAAGGGTTTTCTTAATATTTAGCTTTCCTTTTTTAAAACAAAAAAGATGCACATTTAGTTAATAAGTGGAGATGGTTAAACCCCTGTAGGAGCTCAATGAAGTAACTTCTCTTGGAAGACAATACAGAAGGGGACATTGGGGGGGGGGGGGACATTTCTGATGAATCACAATTTTTACTCTTGTTAGCAATCATAAAATCCTTTTAAGTTATTACCTCTCTGCACAGGTCTGTTTGTATGTATGTCTTCATTTCAACAGCTGTGTCTTTAATATTTGTATTTATGATGCCAGAGAATTCAATACACTTCATATTATCTGCAGTTAAAGTTTTAGCATTTCAAAATACTTTCAATGTCAACATCTAATCCTGAGGTAGGTGTTATTCTATGTTAGTGGTCCACAAGGATAAGAATGGTTACATGCCTTTAGGTCTTACAGAATGTAGTGGAACTATGGCTTGAATCCTAACCTTGTATGTCAAATTTAGTATTATTTCCACAGTCCTAACTGCCCAGATGCTCCCCAGTGAGAGAGGGCATTTAGTCTAGCTTCTTAAGAGCACCCTATGACCTGGATGTGATCTAGGGCCTGGCTTTGTGCACCTGAGGGTACAGACAGACTTGAGCACCTCACTGAGAAGTCTGCTTTTCTCTTGCTGCTCTGTGAACTGAGGCAAGAAGCAAGGTTTTTCCCAAAGGGAGTCACTTAGGACAAAGCAGGGATATTCTAGCAATAGCTATGAATATGGCTTAATAATGAAGACTTGGGTGACTGAATTGCTATGTTTAGTCTTTTTTTTTCTTATTCTTGAGAATAGCAAAAAATGATGGGAGATGAGCTCCTTAGAGGACTGATCTAGAAATGTTCTTGGCCTATGTGGTTTGTAGTGCCTGTCTTTAGTTCCCATGAGAACCAGACTCATTCTCCCATCTTAGCCTCTTCTGAGATAACCCATCATCTTTCTGGTAATTCTCTCTTTTGGTTTAGCCCAGGTGGGATGTGGTTTCTGAGTGCTCTGGCCTTTGAGTTTAAGGTGCCTTTTCATGAGAAAGCACAGGGAGAAACATAGAAGAAGACAAGCATTGTGAGGAAGGAGCAGGATTCAAACTACTCCTTAACTCCTCTGTGTTTCCACAGTGTGAGGTGGTGTTTGTTAGGTAACTTAGTACAAGGGCCTCAGGGTAGCTCAGGCTGTTCAGAAACTTCCTGGTTCCATGTAGTTGAGCCTGGATTTGAGGATGATTTGTAGATTGTCTCCTGGCAAAAGTGACATGGAAATAGAATGAAAGTGTGAGAGACAAAGGTGAAGACTGCAGGTTGTCCCCTAAAATATACCTTTAACCTCTACTTTTTACACTGGGAACCAGATTGCCCAGTGAAAAGGAATCATTTTAGCCACTCCTATTGATTATGTGACTATGGAAGTTCCTAAAAACCTTCTTAAAAAGGTAGACAACTTGCCCTCTCTATCACCCCGTTCATTGTTCTTTCTCCATCCAGCTTTCTGGAAGGTGGTTGTGAGAGCTGGTGCTCTAGCTGCCCCTGCATGTCATGAGGATGAGTCCAGCCCATGGAGACAGTGGGGTGGTGAGCTTGGTCCCTGAGGATGCAGTGAGCTCCCACCAGCCCTGTGTTGTCAACCCCTGGAGCTTTACCCAAGAGATAAATACATTTCCATCTCATTTTAGCCATTGGTTGTTTGTGATTCTGTTAGCTGGAAACGTGTAATCCTGACTGATAGCAAAGCCTCAGCAGTGGTGGGTGATCTGGGGGGGATGTGATAGCGATCGTCCCCTCCCCTCCCAAATATGTCTCTGACTTTTCAGAATATTAATTCAAGACAATAGACTGATGACTATGGTCATGAATAGAATGAAATGTTCTCTATTCTTCTCATTTCCTGCTTTTAGAGGCCAATTGGACAAACTTTGAATAGCTTCAGAAAACAACTCCCGGTCATGTTATTGACTCAGCCCCCTTAACATATGTAGTCACACTTGAGGCTGCTCAGTTTCATTTTTTAATGATCTGATTCAGTTTTTAATGATCTTCCCATTTTAAAGAGGGAAGGCCTTTAAGAAAAGAAATTTGCCAACTGTCGGGGCTTCCTTATAAATGGATCGACATAGCATGCTCAATCCATTAAGGCAACATACAATCACAATAAAATTTGCTGAAAACCCTTTTAAACTATAAAATGCTACACAAATGGGAGCTGATTTTGTTATCATTAATTATTGTAATAGGAGATTCCTGTTTTCTTGAATATACTATGGAATTATTAATAAAATTTCAACCAAAAAATAGGGAATTTGACTTTTAAACAAAGGGAGATTTTTTTTTTTTTTGGAAAGCAAGTTTTATTTAAGTCTTTAGCGTCTAGCTGTGTGTGACAAACTTTACAGTTTGCCATACACATTCCCTTTCTCCTCAGGATTTGGTTAATCCTGATCACTATCTTGAACAGCAAAAGAATTACAGTTCAGAAAGCTTAAGGAATTTGCTCAACCTCAAGTCCCATGGCTGACTCCATGGACCCCAGGGGACTGAAGGGTAGGTGGGGGTCAGGGAAAGAGACCCTGCCATGTCCCCTGGAGTGAGGGACATGGACGGCCCACATTCCGACAGGAGCACCGCCCATCCGAAAAACCCATAGTAGCCCATTTTTTCCTTAAGCCAGGTTCACACCTGGTTTGCCTGGACACAGTCTCCCCTTTCAGGGGCATCGATTCCTGCCTGGCCCCTGGCATCCTGGGCACATCTGCAGAGCTTGCAGGAAGAGCCTCTCCAGGCAGCTGAAGTACAGCCGCCTCTTAGCAGATGGTGGGTAATAACAGGCTTTGTTCTCCAGGTTCTTCTATTTTCAGCCACTGAATACAATTTATAAAGAAAAAAAATACACACCACCATCCCCCCCAGCTCTTATCAGATCTCTTATAATTATAGAATAAGGTGCCTGCAAACTCCCAGGGAGCTGGTTTCCATGGCAATGACAAGCTATTATATTCTAAAGGCCATGCTAGAACTCCGCCCCCTCGTCCTTGCCTCTGCTGTGCGTCTTGTTATTTCAGTGTTCCAAAATAAACTTGCTGCCTAATCGTAAATCCCATATAATTAGAGATGAGCTAATCTTTACCCCGCTACCTTTGTGCGGCCCACTCATCACGCTGGCAGTTTCTAGAACAGTGATGCTGACGGACTGTTTGATGTCAGAACAGACCTTCCACCCCCAGGAGCCGGGTACAGCGTAGATCCATGTATGGCTGGGCGCCCTCCAACCGGAAAGGCCCTCTGAGCTCAGTAATCTGGCCCAGGTGCTTCAGCAAAGGAGAGGAGGACAGTTAGGCAGTAGCTGGGTCCCAAGATTGGTGGGTCTCTCCAGCTCTCCATTAAGGTGGGGGCAGAGAAAGCACCTGGGAGGTGGCATAGTTCTCTAACTCACACTCTGGTCCCCTGCTGTGAAGCAGGGCCACATACCTCACATGCAGAGGGAGAGGAGTTTCACCCTCTCCCTCCATTTCTTGCCCTGCTCCCTATTCCTGCTTTGTAGATTTGAGGTTGCTTTTTAGCACAGTTTGTATCTTTAGCACAATTTGTGTTTGTTCTCATCCATGAGAAGTTATTGTCTGGATTTCAGCAGGTGGGGACCCCAGCTGGCATTGTGCTCAGTGCTGGAAGATCAGTGATGAACACAAGAGCTTCTTGGGAACTCACACTCTCCGAGGACAGATAAGATGGGACAAAGAGAACAGGGTAATTTCAGATGAGTGCCACGTGGGAAATAGAACAGGTAGGATGTGTTGAAATGTCTTTAAGCTTTAGGGGAGTCATTTAACATGTGAGCAGAGACCTGGGGGACAAGAGGACTGACTGCAGCTCACCTGTTTGGAGGCCTCCTCTAGTACATTCGGCCTAGATGCCCAGCATGCCCAACAGGTGCTGCTCTGGGATTTTAATTGTGTCTTGGCCTCTGGGTATTTTGTCTGCTAGCTCCCCTCATATCTCCTCCTCCCCCCCCCCGCCCCGATTCTGCCCCTACAGATTTGTTATCTTTCTACAAATAGGTGTCTGATGCTCACCTTTAGAGTTACCAGAAGGCTCTCTGCTATCTACTTGGTCTTACCAGAGTCCAGTACTTGGTAGAACTTGTTGGGGGTAGGAGAGAGCATAATGATTGGTCAGGCTGGGATCTCTCCTCTTTGGGAGGAGGTGCCTCACTCAGTGAAGGTCCTGGTACTGCCAGGTAGCATTCTCTGGGTCCCAGTGCTCACTCTCTCCCCTCATCTTCTAGGGGGACCTTTCCCGGTGAGGTTTCTCGTAGCTGCCCTACCTCTGCTCTCCCCTGTTTGAACAAGCTTGCTCTTCTCTTCCAGGCCCTGATTGAATCTGTCTCTCCCTCCCACTTAAACCTCCTTCCTTTCTACCTTTTATTCTAATTGCTCATGCACTCCACAAAATGCTCTCCTGACCCCCTTTGCTTCTTTAACCCCCCTCATTCAAGGACCAATGCAACCTTTTCCATTATCCTCCTCTGTCCCACCTTCATTCATCCAAACTCCTCTATGAATCAGACCCCTGTAACTTTAGGGTCACTTCCTTGTTCCCTTATTGTTTCCTGTCTGTTAATTTTACTTCCCCAGCTGAACTTTCAATTTCTTCAAGGGTGGACCGTATTAGGATATTCTAGAAGTGCAGGACTCACAAACTGCTGGTGCATCTTACTGAGCAATCCCCCTTGGTGACTGTGTTTTCTGCTGCCTCTGGGCCTCAACTCAGAGCTATCAGATTGTCAGCCTGGGAGCATCATGGCAAGAAAATGCATTTGTTCTTTTCATCTGGTGTCCTAAGCAGTGGGCCTTGGTGAAATGACACTTACCTGCGAGGGTGGGGGTGAGTCACACTGTCTTTTTATTTCCAAAGACATGATAGATGATTCCAAAGATATCACCTGGTTTCCTTTTTAAATTTTTTTTTAAAAAAGTAATTTAAATAAGAGCATGAAATCTATTTAGGAAAATACATTGCAAGTCCTGTCCACATAGAAAGTACAATACTGTAAAGATCAGGGGGACTGGAAATTCCTGGAATGAAAATATGTACAGGAACTGGATACTAAGTGGAAAAAAAAAAAACACCAAAAAACGACCAAAAAAACACATGCTTTGAAGGGATCACAGAGCCGGCAGCGGGACGCCGGAGGGCTTGCCGCCGATATTTTTAGGCTCTTTAGAACCCCGGAAACGTAAATGAGATCAACAGATTCCGTTGCTTCTTTGCCTGAGGGGAAAAAATGTGGCTGATTTTTAAAAAGTGCTGCTAGAGAAGAACCTATTGAAAAAGCAAGGCTCAAAGTGTTGTCCAGGATTAAAATCAAAAGAGGAAAACAAAAGGCAAAATCTGTCTTCTACCCAGATTTAAAGAAATGTAGCTTTCCATGATGCTAATATGCTGACTGAAAAAAAATTGTTAATTGACACAATTGTCTATGAATTATCTTTTGGGAATACCTATGAAATTTTATTATGGGCTTTCCTAAACAAAACTCCATTAATATGGGATATTGCAGCATTCTTTTCTGTTCTGATACCTGCCTCGTACTTAGGTTATAGAAAGCAATGTGCGATAAATTTCTCTGGCCTCTGGCAGCGGAGATAATTTGAGGCTTCACTGGAGTGGGACAGGTCACTACAGGTTGAGTTACAAGAGCTGAGTCCAGTGCAATTTTGCTCTGGTAACATACTGCAAAGTGCTTGGAAGGTTTGTCCATCAGGATTAAAAATGGCCATTTGGTGGCATTTGCACTTATTAAAGGAAGGCTTGTGTTTGGTGGTCCTTGTGGGTAGTTCTTCAGATAACATCCTGGGTTTAATTCTGGATTTCCTTTCATGAGGTGTGGGGAGGAAGACAGTACCGATTTGGGACCTTCCAAACAGTATAGCAAAAGAAAGGGGGAGGAGAACCCTTCCCACCTCAACACAGATACCACACAGCAATACAGGTTCTTCAGTCTTCCCTATACCAAGTAGGTGCCCTGGCTGGAGGGGACAGCTGTGTCCAGAGGACACGTAAGTATCCATTAAGAGCAGAGTGACAGCAGGCTAAGGAGTGCTGCAACAGCAGTGGTGTTCCCTATCACCATGTGCTTGTATCCCAAAGATGAGGTGTACGTCCTGGAAGAGGTGGGAGCAGTGGCAGAAGATAAAAATGGTTGAAGTCATGTGACAACCTCGGATGGGCAGAGAACTGATAGGGCATAATCGCTGGGGCTCCAACTACTTAGTTGGAGAACTTTGTAAGTGGTTGACTTACGTTAGCAGATGGGGCAAGAGCCAGAGGAAATTGGATGACAAGGAGAGAAATAAAATGGATACATCTGGCTAGTGGGACAACTAGAGACATGATGGGTTTAGACTTTCTGGTTGATTTTTAAATAACAGAGTTCTAAGTGAAAATGTTTGTTATTCAGCAGATAGGGATGATTTAATATTTGGAATTTAAAAAAGGCATATTTCCTTCAGAACAGAGTCCCTTTAAACACTAATCAGTCTTTTGTACATTGGTATAAATTAGAGATCTGCTAACAGGTTTTGATAGGAAGGGAAAAATAAGCCACATAGAAATACCGGTGGGAAAGTAGTTTTCTCTGAGGAGTAAAATTCAGCCGTAGAGGGAGGCTGAAGTTGCCAAGGGATGTCATAAATAAATAAATAAATAAGTTGGTCCTGGCCTGCTCTGCTATGGGCAGTTCTCCATCGGGACTGCCCTTCATTTTATTTCCAAGTTTTGGGGAAACAAATTTTTCTCTAAGACGCATATCACATTACTTGTCATTCTACTTTTGGTTTTAATACATTCTTTTTTTACATAATACTTCATGTGCTTTATTGACATATAGTTTGCATATCATCAACTTTACCCATTTTAAGTATACAATTCAGTGATTAGTAAGTTTACTGAGCCACTTTAAAAGTTTTCTATTACTCCAGTGAGATACCTCATGCCCATTTAATGTTAATTCCCATGTCCAGTACTATTTTTATTGTGGAAAATAGGGGTTCAAGATGGATTCCAACTTCTTCAGAGAACTGAGTGTTAGAGATTAACCTGGGGTTCTGGAGTCAGGATGGTGTGAGTTCTAACCTCACCTCCTGCATCTGTAGAAGAGAGCTTATTTAACTACTCTGACATGAACATCAATTGTTCATCTGAAAAGTATGACTAGTAATATCTGTCTTGCAATATTTTTCAGGTGGTTAGAGATAATGTATGTGAAGAGCCTGATACATTGTAGATTATGAAATTATTTTATCATGAATACACAGATGCTTGCAAATGACAGGAATTGATTGGGCACCGGGACTGAATCCGAGGTTCATTATTTCAAAATTTAGTAATTTAATCAGTGGGATGGGTTAAGAAGACGAAAACCACTATAATAGATATTATATATATTGGCTGCTTTTAAAAATCAAATGCATAAAAAATCTTAATTTCTTTTGATTTGCGATGCTCAGTTTTTTTTTCCCTTAAAACTATACATTTTCGTTTGAAATGAGCTGAATCACCTTAGCCCTACTTTTCCCACGCCCTCTTCCCCCAATTCAGCCTTGTCTACAGATTTGTTTTTTCCTTTTCTCTGAAATGAATTTGAAAAAAAAAAAAATCCTGACTTTCCTTTTTCAGAGTGATTTTCTCTCCTGGTATGAAACTGAAGATCTATAAAATGAAGTCGCCATATCCTGTGGCTGTTCCACTTCCACATTCCGACTTCTACTGCCGTATGAGTTAAGACCCCAATTAAGTCGATCCATTGCCCTGCGTTATTGATACAGCTTCATGCATTTGTGTAAGGGCATGTATTTAGCTTCAGCCAGCTACATGGAATACTTAACATGGCCACTAGGGGGTGCCGTTTGCCCAGAATCTTCTCCAGGGTGCTTCCGGGTGGGTGAAAGAGAACCAGTGTCAGTGCGGCTTCAGCCCTGCCCTTCCCCTTTGAAGGACCCCAGAGGCAAGGTGCGCCATCAAGCCCAAGCTCTCCACTTTTGCCAATCTTCACAGTGGGCAGCTTCTTGGGCGGAGACAAGATGAATAGGAACTCTCCGCAGTTTTGAATTTTGGGGTCCCTCTGTGATGCTTCTGGGTTAAGGGCCTTTCTATCTGGGTCACCAGAATCACTAGTAGTGCTTGCTAAAGATACAGGCTCTTAGATTTCAAGCTCTAGACAGAGTGAGTCAGAATTTTCTGTGAATGGGGTTCAGAAGTCTGTTTCCCCATGATGTTCTCTAGATGACTTTAGAGTGCTCCCAAGTTAGGGCCCTGAGAAGGTAGGCTGCTCTGGAAAACCCTCTTTTTATCACCCCTTTCCCTCAAAATTAGATCTCAAACCAAAGCAGAAGTCTTCAGCCAGGAGAACAGCACTCACGATAGCCTCCTTGTTTATCTTAGTCCACTCTGTGGGAAGAATGGTGCTCCCAGCTCTGTGGGCATTTGAGGGACACTCAGGACTGATTTGAATTTCAGAAGTGCGACTTAAGAAAATCAGCACTGATGTAATCATTGATATTAATTAGGAGCTCGAGTTACTTCCTTTAAAAAGAAATGAACTTTGTATTTCCTGTGGCTGCAGAAACAAAGTGCCACAAACTGGGTAATTTACAACAACAGAAATTTATTTCCTCAAAGTTCTGGAAGCTGAAAGTCTAAAATCAAGGTGTCAGTGGGACTCAGTTTGGCCCCTCGGGCCTTCTGCTCAGGCTCTAGGGCACAATCTTGTTTTCCACATAGCTTCTTATGTCTCTAGCAACCCTTTGGGGGTCTTTGGCTTGCAGATGTATAGTTTTATTGTTTTACATAGTTTTTTGGAAGCAGTTTTAGGTTCTCAGTGACAGGGAAATAGAGTTCCCATGTACCCCCCACCCCTACCCCACCCCCATGCTTGCATAGCCATTCCTGTTATCACAGTTCCCCACCAGAGTGGTACATCTGTTACAAGTGATGAACTTACACTGGCAAATCATCCCCTGAAGTCCAGAGTTTACATTAGGGATCACTTTTGTCATTCATTGTATGGGTTTTGATAAATGTATAGCCTGTATCCACCATTATAGTATCATATAGAATATTGTCTCTGCCCTAAAAATTCCCTGTGCTCTGCCTCTTCACCCCTCTTCTCCTCCATCTCCACTCCTTGGCAGTCGCTTTTTTTTTTTTTCCTGTCTGCATAATTTTGACTTTTCCAGAATGCTATGTATTGGGAATCTTACAGTAGGTAGCTTTTTTATATTTACTTCTTGCACTTAATAATATGCATTAGAGTTTCCTCCATGTCTTTTCATGAGTTGATAAGTTATTTTTTTCTCACTATATTGCTTTTTTAAAAAAATGATATAACATTGCATTGGAACATAATACAAGATTTGGGTGTGCATCACTGAGCTGAGAATTAGCTCACTGCTAAGAGTCCAAATCTATTCTTCATCATACCGTTGACCCCTTTTCACGATCTCCCCAACACTTTCCCCTTTCCCTGCTGATACTCACTAATTGTCTTATAGTGCAAAATTTATTTTTGTTTTATTTAGTTCATCTGGTAGTTTGTTTTCTCTATATGCCACATTAAGTGAAATTATATAGTGTTTGTCTTTCTCAGTCTGGTTTGTTTCACGAAGAGTAATTCCTTCTAGGTCCATTCATGTTGATGCAAATGGTAGGGTTTCATTTTTTTTGGTTTTGTTATAGCTGGTTAGTAATCCTTTGTGTGTGTGTGTGTGTGTGTGTATATATGTGTGTGTGTGTATGTGTGTATATATATATATATATATACCACATCTTTTTATCCATTCATCATAAATGGGCATGTAGGTTGTTTCTAGTTCTTGGCTATTATATATAGGGTACAGCTGCATAACTTTCATCTCTGCCTCCATTGTCACATAGCCTTTTTCTCCTGTATGTCTATGAGGACACCAGTCTTATTGGATTAGGGGTCACCCTAATGACTTTATCTTAATTTGATTATATCTGGAAAGACCCTATTCCCAAATAAGATCCCATTTCCAGATACTGGGGCTTGGGGGATATAATTCAACTCATAACAGGCTTATATAATTTCCTATGACTGATCTAGCTTCTTTGTAAATTTCCAACTCATTAAGTGGCAAGGGAAAACTAAATTTAGTCCAATCAAGTAAACTTAGTCCAATCCAATGATTTAAATGGTCTATTCATTCTTGGCAGCCATGACTCAGATAAAAGCTCAGATGTTCTTATAATCTCTTGTTTGTTTATATCTATATGCAGTGACATCTAGAGGTTTAGAAGATGGACCTTACATCATAAGATGGACATAGAGGGGCAGAGTCCTCTTGTCTCTTGCTCCTTGCTGGGCTCTGCCACAGCATGCAGCTCTCCTTTGGCAACAGATTCCACTGCAGTAAGGCTGGTTTTATTTCACTCTTTGGGATTATATGGTGTTCTATAATCTTGGCTATTTGCATGTGAAATTTAGAAATTTTTCTCATCATAAATATGGACTCTTAGGCTATTGCTTTATTAAAGGAACTAAGAAAATTCACTTTCAGTTGACCAATGACCTTTCTGTTTGCAATAGCAGCCAGCCTTTCCATCCCGGAGACAATGGCCCTCATGGTTTAGTGTCTGTCTGCAAGGGGACATTCTATCAGAGCGGGTTGTTAGTTAGCTGTTGCTGTGTAACAAAGCATCCCAAAGCTTAGTAGCTTAAACAAGGATTCTCAAACTAGGGCTGTTGGGCCAAATCTGGCTCACAGGAGCTCTTGCAGGACTCACAAAGAAAGGATGGTTTTATATTTTTAAAGTGTTTAAAAAACAAGAAACAAATATGCAACAGAGAAAACATGTGATCCCTAAAGCCTAAAATCTTTACACTCTTACCCTTTCTAGGCAAATTTTGCTAAAATTTGGCTTCATACAATAAGCATTTATAATTGCCCACAAGTCTAAGAGCTCCTCAACCCTTGGATCAACTCCTTCATGAATCTTGGCTGATCTTTCCCACATGTTTGAGGGTGACTGGCTGTAGGTTAATCTAGGATGACATTGGCTAGGACAAAGTAGTTCTCGTCCATGAGATCTTTCATCCTCTAGAAGTCCAACCTGTTAATGATCTGAAAGAGCAGGAATGACCAGGGTCTCTTGTGGTTTATCCTGGGAATTGACTATCACCACTGCCACATTCCACTGGCTATAGTTCCTGATACAGATTCCAGGGTGGAGAAATTGGCTCTGTCTCTCAATAGGAAGACTTGCAAAGTCACATGATAAAAGGTATGGGTGGAGTGAAAGGTGAAATAGTAAAGCTATTTTAATAATCAAAATACCACACATGAGTTATTACTTTCTACATATTTCACCAGTAGCAAAATTGTATTTTTTTTTTTTTGTGATCTTAATAGTCCTTGTGATTGTAAGACCCTCTGTAAAGCAGTTTTGGTTTGACTTAGAGCACCTTAGGCACTTGTACACATCCTCATAGTACTTTTAGTCTCTAAAACCTTAGGATTAAGATTTCAAAAATTTCACTCTAGGGTTATCCTCTTTTTCCTTTAATAATGTTTTCCTTTCCTATTCCCAGATACCTCCACTTGAAGGAGAAGAGAGGCTCACTTTATTTTGTTAGTTTTATAATTAACAATAGTCATTATTTTTCTGTCCGTTCAATCCGTAGCTTATAAAATCTAAGCTGACTTAGGGAGTCCTGGAGAGGCAACCCCCTGATACCTACCTATTGCCATCATGGAGTTGTAATGAGGCACTTCTTTTCAAAAGGTTTTAAAAAATCTTCTGACTTAAGGAAAAAGATCAATATTGGATAGTTTCACTTACATGCAGAATATAGAGAAATCAAACAAAAGGTAAAGAAAAAGACACAACAAGCAAGCTGACCTTAGGTCTGAGGCATACGGCAAGGGATGGGGAGGTCCAATCAGGGGAGGGAAGAGCACAAGTGACTATGGAGATGGGTCACGAGTGCTGTGGGGGTGAGAGACCTATGAGGACTACACCTGAGGGGAGAAACCAATTACTGTCCAAAAAATGAACAACAATGTAAGAAAAAAAATCTGACTCAGTGCTCAAGAGAACCATCTAGAATTTCATTTCAGCCAGATTTAAGATAAGTTTACCACCAAACATCCCTTAACAGAATCTTCAAACTCTATGGTTCATCATTCCCTCTTTGGGAGTCTCAAACTTTTCCTTGATGTTTTTTAAAGAGGGAAAATAAAGCAAACTACAAAGATCCAAACTACTGACTTTTGAAGGGAGAGGGAATGTCCAACCTCTGTCTGATCCACACACACTCTACCACCTTTCAGAAGTGGCTGACCACCCTCTTCTGGGTTGTTTCCAGTATCAAGAAGCTCGCTACTCTTGAAGACAACTTTAACTGGACTAGGTTGGTATAGACCCTGCATATATCTCCAAGATATTTGAAGAAATATCTAGGTCAAGGTAGCCATTTTGTCTTTAAAACATGACTTAGTTCCTAAACTGGCATCTGGTTGGTAAAATAATAAAACAGTAACATTGGGAACCTGCCTGAGGCAATGGTATCCCCAGTGGGTCTCTTTTGCTGTCTTTTTAAATTCCAGTTGGAAAAATCAATCCTTACCAGAACTGCAAATGTGAGGCCTGGGATTTAAATTTCTTGGTGGTTTCCCTAAATGGCTGATGGCTAGTGAAATGTATGGTTGGTGGGGAGCAGTGTGCTACGGACAGAGACCTGTGTTTGTTTAGTATATTGTTAAGGGGTAGGAGTGTAGGAGGAAGAGATGGGCCAGAAGGGGGTGGCTTTGCTAGCTGAGAAAAGGCCTGTGAGTACAGAGAAAGCTGCCTAAAATTGTGTGGGACCTGATAGTCTTAAAAAGTAATTTTAAGATTGCCATATGTGATAGAAATTGCTAACTCTCTACCTAATCACCCACTATACATCTCCCCTTCTTCCTTACTAAACAACCTCATTTTATTTGTGGCAGCTCTGTGTCGAGCTGAGGACACTTGCTTTCCTATATTCCCTTGCAGCTAATGTGGCCATCGGATACAGCCGGGGCCAATGAGATGTGAAATTTGGGGGATAACCTTTGCTTCCTGTGTAAGTTCTAACACCCCCCACCCCTTCTTTCTGCCTCTTTGTGCATGGGGGTGCAGCATCTCTATGGCAACCACAGACAATAAGCATGAATGGAAGTCAAACACCCTCAGATTCACGCTCAAGCAGCTGTACCAACTTAAAACTTCATTTGTGGACATGTGCTGTTTAAGCAAACATCAGTCAGGATTTTCCATTACTTTCAACCCACTTCTTTCGGATGTAGAACAATATTACTTGGCTCTTTGAATGTTTATATGTCTTAGTACAATATCTGAGAGTCAGGAGTGACACCAGGCCTGGGTGACCTTGTTCTTTGGAAACTACACAGGTGAGAGAAATGAGGAGCGCTGTGTCTGTGAAATCCCTGGTCTGGGAAACTTACCTAGGCAGGGGGGGCTATGCCTTGGCATGGCGGCCCTGAGCTGACATGAGGCTGGTAAAAGAGACCGGTGGAAGCCAGGGTGCTCAGTGCTGCTCTGTATCAGGGTGACTTCCCCACATCTGGGTTCTCATGCTTGGCACTGGGCTTGTTCCCTCCGGGTGAGGGGAAAGGAAACTTTGCCCTTGGGTGGTTTGTGGTACTTCCTCATGAGCTGCAAATGTATGTGTTGTTACCCCCATTCTGTATCCTTCGATAAAGCTGAATAAACAGGGTATCTGGGTGAAAGCCTCTTTGTGTCTTGTGTTTGCCAGCTCAGACCCATAAGCACTGTTGTGCTGGATGAAGACCCATGTGAGTTAGTTCAGGCTATGTAGCAACATCTTATCCTCCAATTTGCAATAATTATTTTATTGACATTTTATGTTTCCTCAAGTATTTCTGTGGATGGCTTGGGGTGCAAATGATTTAAATAAGTACAACTAAAATGCTTTCCTTGTCAATGAAAATCACCTTTGGTCAGAATGAAAAATGTGAGCTCTGTAGGAAGAGTGGGTGTGGTCCTGTATCGTGGTGGCCCCTCCACAGGCAGTGGGTGGGGAGGTAGCATGTAAAAGGAATGAGTGTAAGCTTGGGAGTCAGGGAGACCTGAAATAAAGTCCATATATACTGTTAGAGCTGCAAGGTCTTGGGAGGTCTTATTTAGCTTTCCTGAGCTTACCTTATCCTTATGTGGGGAATACATTTCTGTGGAGATGAAGTGAAACATTCAGATCAAGTGTCCAGCGTAGACCTGACCTCAGCACAGACAGGCTTCCCACCACTGTTAGTTCCCTGTCTTCTATTTGAGTTTGTAACAACAGAAACAATGGCAATACCATGTTTTGGGGTATCCCCCTTCACAGTGGAGATACAGGGATGGGCACAGGGCTGGGGGTTTAGTGGGGCAGAGGCGAGTGTTAGACTGCTGGGTTTGAATCCTTGGTCTGTCTTGTGGTGGTTGAAGACTTTGGGCAAAATGTTTAACCTCTTTGTGGCTTTGTCTCATTTGTAACATGGAGATCATCACAGTCCTTGTTTCACTGAGTCACTGCGAAAATTAGAAAAGATGAAAGTCAGTGTTTAGCACAGGATATATATATTCAGGGCTCAAAAATGGTTCTAAAAAATAAACATTTACAAGGTTTCATCCCTTGGTTGGTATCACCTGTGTGTAATGATGGAGCTGGGGCTCAAAGTCAGGCTTTCTGGCAGCACCGTGCTGGGCACAAATGGGGAGAAAACAGACATGAGACACAACTTCAATCTGGATGTTTAAGGAGCTCTGGGTCTGGAGCCAGTGCGTGATCAGAAAGTGTGAATATTGAGGTTCCCTGTCTCTTAATACCCAAACTGTTTGAGCCTCACTCTCCTTCGGAACAGGGAAGCTGTTCCTGAATCTGCATCGATGGTGTCTGTGAAGCGACGGCCATAGGCCGGGGGCAAGTCTGTGAGATGCAGCTGGTTTTCCCATCTCTGCTGCCGCCGTTGTGCTCTGTGAGGTTCTCTCCCTCACAGATTTACGTAACTTATCTCAGTCATGTCTGGTGTATTTTGTTGATGCCATTTAAATTCTGTTACTATTTAATACCAAGAACATCTATAAAGAACATTTTGAGGGGCTTGAAAAATCTAATTGGTCTATTGGTAATTTGATTTGTAGGAAATAGGAGAAGATAGTATTCTGAATAGAGTGTTTCTAAATGAATCATCATTGCTTTCCTGAGCAGGCACTAGTTGGGCTCAGATTGTGAGCCTGCTAAAGCTCTCATTAGGTGGCAGAAGCATTCTGTGTTGGTTAGGAAGGATTCAGCTGTATGTGGCAGAAAGCCCCAAATAATAATGGCTTAAACAAGATGGATGCTCTGGTGGCGCAGCGGTTAGGTGCTGCGCTGTGGAGCTGTCGGCAGCGGCGACGCGAGTTCGATGCCCAGCCGGGGAGATTCCCACATGGTGCGGCAGACCTCTCCTGCCTCGCCTGCTGCTCCCCTCAGCAGTGTATTTCTGATCTGCCTGTTCTGCTCCCCACTCTGTCTCTGGTGAACCCTTTTGCCACCCCATGCCTCTGGCCTGTACCCCAGCTTGTATGCAGAAATAAATAAATCTTTAAAAAAAAAACAGCAACAACAAGATGGATGCTGTTTGTTTCTCATGAAAATAATATGGAGGGGACAGTTCATGGCTGACAGGTAACTTCACGGAACTCCCAAGGGGCCAGACTCCTGTCTCCCTGTTCCACCATCCTTCCGTGGCTTCCTCCTGAGGGACCCTGAAGCCATTCAGACTCCGCTGTCATGATGCCTGTATTCCAGGCACAGGAAGGAAGGATTAAGAAGCGGGTGTAACTTAAGGCATTTCCCAGGAGTCACACATTCTACTTTTACTCAAATACGATTGGCCAGCACTTAGTCACATGACCACACTGAGCTTCATAGATTGCTTGGGGATTAGTCTGTTCAGGCTGCTACCACATAATGTAAAATCTCATGGACTGGGTGACTTATAAGCAACACATTTATTTCTTATAGCTCTGGAGACTAGAAGCCCACACCAGGGTGCTTGTGCAGTTAAGCTCTGGTGTGAGAGCCTTCTCTGTGGTTGCCAACTTCTCATTGTGTCCTCACATGGAGGAGAATAGAGAAAGGAAGCCAGTTCTGCCATGACCCCTAGAAGGCCACAGATTCCAACGTGGGGTTCCACACCCATGACTCACTCATTACTTCCCAAAGGTTGTACCTCATTTTGAGAGGACACAACATTCAGCTCATTCCAACTGGGATGAGGCCTGCTGAGTTAGATACTCAGCTAAAGGGTTTCATGACTAGGGAAGGGAGAATGGGTATTAAGGCTTACAAATAGGCTTTGCAGTACATTTTTGGAGACCCAGAAATATCCCCTTCTCTTCAAGGAAAGGTTAATTTGAGGCTAATAGAGAGACCAGTAGCAGGAAAGTTATTTAGCAGATAGGACTGCAAATAATGCACACATGGGACTAGAAAGAAAAAGAAAATTGCAAAGTAGGGCTTAAACTAAAGTTGAAGAACCTTTAAAAATCATCGAGGCTGTTGGTCAACTCCCTAATTTTATGCATAAAACTACTGAGGGCCAGACGGGTGAGTTGACTTTTGTGTCAGGAGTCACTAAGACCACACTTAGGCTAAAAAATTCAGGACTCACAGGATTCAGAAAAACTATTATATGCATAGTTATAGTATTTATTACAGTGAAAGGTACACATTAAAATGAGTAAAATAAAAGACTGATAAATATGAATTTTAGTTTGTTATCTCCCTGTGTAATTAGTAGGCAGTGTTTACTTCACCCATTACAAGATCTGGCAACATTACGAACTTTTGCCAGCCATTGGAAATACACCTGAGCCTTGGAGTCCAGGACTTTTATTGGGAACTACTCAGTCTCATAGGCACACAGCACCAACATGACTGATCCTAGCTGCTCAGAATCCAGCCTGCCTCTGAGAGGTCAAATTGATAGAGTTCAGCCCAAGACCTATACTGTAAGCCTCACTATCAGCATAAACTCTGGCCCATGGTGTCAGGTACATAGAGACACTCTTATCGAGCAGCATATTTCAGGTGCTCAAAGGTGATTGCCCAGGAGTTTGTCAAGGACCAGTCCCAAAGGCCTTTAGGATGTGCAGAGTGTGGGCAGCCCAGGCCTCCTGAGTTAATCCCTACTATACAATTGTCCAAAGTTACACACTTACGGCAGAGCCTGGCCCAGAATATTCATCTCCTTGGAAGTCACTGAGGATACCTGGCATAATAGACCAGCCCATGGCAGAGGAAAACCTAGAGTATTCACCCCTTGACCCCCATCCTGTACACAAACGGGATTAATGGAATGATTGGGGATAGATTTTTGAATTCAGGTTGACTCTCCTAGTGACTGGGTAAAAAAGTTATATAAGCTGTAAGTGGCTCAGGTTGCTTATCTGTAAGTTTGAAGACAATAGGACTATCACCTATCACAGAGTTTCTGTGATACTGTTAGAACAGTGTCTGATATGTGATAAGGGAAAGCTAGCATTGTTATTATCATCCACATAGGTTGCTATTGCTCAGAATATCTTCTTAAGTCTGCAGAACCCTGGATCTGGTTCAGAACTGGGTTGTGGACAAATACACACTCAGCCAAGGCAGAATCTCTTCCTGGAGGGTCCGCCACCCAGGAGTGAGCTACCCTGGGAATTCGGGCCCTCTGTGTCACTGAAGACTCAAACTCTCCTTCTTGCAGACATTGCTCATGTAGCAAGGATCATTCACTCTAATCTGTTTCCAGCAAGGCATATCTGCCTGGTATAAATTACTTTTCATCTGTTTTTAAAGTGGGTTTTCTCGGGTCTTTTCTGATATCCAGAATCATTTCAGATAAACTGTCCCTCTGAGACAGGATTCCCCATTAAATGTTGTTGTTTATTTGGTCAAACTCAGCCACAAAGAGCAAGAACAAAGGATTCTGGGATCCCTCCCCTTATTTGTCACTATCAGGCTGTGCACTTTTGGAAAAGTCACTTAACCTCTGGGCTTCAGTTTACTCATTTCTAAATTGAGGGGGAAGGGAGAAATGGCTTGGCTGCAAGGATTCTTTCCACCTCTATGCTCAGATGCTGAATGTGAATATGTTTATCTGTGCCTTAGGTTATTTAGTCATCATATATATGTATGTATATAATATACACACATGCATATATATATGTATATAATGCACACATATGTGCACACACACAAATATATATACACATATACAATACATGCATCTACATATATACGAACACGTATATATGCACACACATAGTGTGCGTATTCCTATTTCCTGTGCAGGGGCTGGGGTAACTGGAAGATGGGAAAGCAGCAGGGATTCAACTAATGTGTCCTCCACCCCCAAGTTTTATGTTGCTGAGCAATCCTGAATCACAGACCTCTCACAGGGGAGGCTGTGTTCAGGGCAAGAAACCCTCAGCTCAGCTCCGCCCTCTCTTTCCAAGCTGTAAATGCCAATGTATTCAGAAGGGTTGGGGCCGAGAGCCTCCAGTTTTGGGGAAGCTTTGGCATTGCCTTGGGATGAAGACCCTCAGGTTAATGGGCACCCACTGCTCTTCTGAGAATGCCAAACTGAATTTTAAGCCAGCGCCACAGAACATTACTTATACAGAAATGTGCTGGGAGGTAGAGGACCCCAGGAAAGAGAAGACCCGATTCCTTCCATTTCCCTCTACTTCCCCCCAAGACTGCTCTTTTAGGAACCCTGCCACCCTTTTCCATTCCCCTGCCTGGCTTCCTAAATTCTAGAGGAAGTGCCACCCCCAGCAGGTACTGAGTCTGCTTGTACCTCAGCAGTCACACCGCTCCGAGCAGCAGGCACCTAGCTCAGGCTTATTTTTAAAGCAATTTAAAAAAGGAAACAGACGTTCCCCATGAAGCCTGAATAGCAGCATTTCTATCTTTGGTTGTCATGACATGGGCTGACATGGGAGCAGCCCCAGCATCGGCTGACAGTTTGATGGGTTTAATTTTGGTGCAGATTTCTGTAAAGAGGCAGCTGCCAAGAATGTACCACTGGTGGCTGGGGGAGATGACAGGAGAACAGGCTCAGGAGGCAGCCCCTCATGCAGCAGCCGCCCAGTGGTCTAGCAGTGAAGCCCAGACAGCTGATTTCAGGCTCTCTCTTGGTTCGGCATCTGCCCAACTCAATACCCTCCTATGGAGGGGGCCAGTTTTAGTTCTTAGTATGAGAAATGGAGGCAGAGATCAAATCAATTGCCATGAGATGCCATTTGTGACAGTGGGGAGTTAGTGCAGGGGGCAGAGGAACCTAAATCTCTATTCATGGTCCTGAGTGTCTTAGAGAGCGATGGCGCAGTAGAATTGGATCATGTCCCCTCCACCCAGCCCCACTTGGCATTCTAACGTGACATGACAATGAGTGTGGCAGAGGATTTAATGACAAGAAAAACAAAATGCCCAAACAGGCAGGATTCTTTCTCTTGCTCTGTGCTTCTGTTCCTCTAACTGCTCCCCTCATGGTCTGTGAGGTCTAACAAAAGATGGGATTGGCCAATCTTCTGCTGACCTTCTCTTATTGCCTGGCTTCCTGCCTTGCTTCCCTCTGAGCTTTGTGGATTGGGAAGCCAATGAACTAGCATCATTTAGTACTGGGGATTGTTATGTACTGGAGACAGAAAGCCAGATGATGCATGCTTCCTGGCTTTTGGGATCAGAATATCTGGTGGAGAGGGCCGACACGTGCAGAGGTAACCTATGGAAGTGCATATTAAAGGCCAGTTTATAACGTCATTTTAAAAATTGGAGTAATACTGGATTACAACATTATAACTTTCAGGGGTACAGTTTCACACCTAGACAACTAAATACTATACCACCACCATCCAATTGACCCCTTTTCCCTAGCCCAACCATCCTTCCTCTCTAGCAACCAACATTCTGTTGTCAGACTATAAGGGTTTGTTTTTGCTTTTGTTTTCTATGTTCATTTGCTTTGTTTGTTTATACATATAAAATAGCATTTTATTATTATTATTAATCTTTTACATTATTGTGTATTCCCCATTGATTACCTACCACCAATTCACCTGTGATCCATCACCACAGTCCCTTGTGCTCTTTTCTCCCCCATTTTGAGCCCTTTCCCTTCCCCTCCTTTGCTGATTATCTCTTTCTTATTTGATTCTCCTGTATTCCTGTTATAAGTGAAACCATTTGATATTTTTCTCTTTCTTTCTGGCTTATTTTGCTAGCATTATTCTAGCTCCATTCATGTTGCTGTGAATTGCATGTGTTTATCTTTTTTGAATGCTGAATAGTATTCCATTGTGTATATGCACCAACATCTTCTTAATCCAGTCATTTATTTTGGGGCATCTGGATTGTTTCCATATCTTTGCTACTGTGAACAGTGCTGCAATAAACATATGGGTGCATGTATCTTTTTGGATTAGTGTTTTTGTGTCCTTTGGGTAGATTCCCAGAAGTGGTATTACTGGGTTGTATGGAATATCCATTTTTAGCAATTTGAGGAAGCACCATACAGCTTTCCATAGTGATTGGACCAGTTTGCATTCCCACCAGCAGTGTAGGAGGGTTCCAAAGAAGAGGAAATTAGGAAAACCACCCCTTTTACAATTGAAACAAAAAAAAAATCAAACACCTGGGAATAAACCTAACAAAGGAAGTGAAGGATCTTTACACAGAAAACTATAAAACATTATTAAAAGAAATAGAAGAAGACACAAAGAAATGGAAAGACATCCCCTGCTCATGGATAGGAAGAATTAACATTATCAAAATGGCCATACCATCTAAAGCAATTTACAGATTCAATGCTATTCCAATAAAAATCTTCATGATATTCTTCAAAGAGATTGAATGAATACTGGTGAAGTTCATATGGAATCACAAAAAAACCTCGAATAGCCAAAGGTCTCCTGACCAAAAAGGAGAATGGAGGTATCACGCTCCCAGACTTCAAGCTATACTACAAAGCCATAATAATTAAAACTGCATGGTACTGGAACAAAAATAGACACAGAGATCAATGGAATCGGATAGAGAACCCAGAAATCAATCCACGTGTATATGGACAATATAATCTTTGATAAAGGTGCAAAGAATATTCAATGGAACAAGGGCAGATTGTTCAACAAATGGTGCTGGGAAAACTGGATGACTACATGCAGAAAAATGAAGCTAGACTACTACCTCACACCATGCACAAAAAACAATTCAAAATGAATGAGAAACTTGGACTTAAGACCTGAAACCATAAAATACATGGAAGAAAACATAGGCAAAACAATACATGACATGCATCTTAAAAACATTTTTAAAGACACATCCCCAAAAGCAAAGATAGTGAAGGAAAAGCTAAACAACTGGGATTACATCCAACTAAAAAGCTTCTGTACAGCAAAGGAGACATTAACTAAAACAAAGAAACAGCCTACTGACTGGGAAAAAATTTTTGCACTCCATACAACAGACAAGGGACTGATCACAAAAATCTGCTTTGTTTCTTTTTATTCCTCATGAGTGAAATCATATATTTGTTTTTCTTTTGGACTTATTGCGCGTAGCATAGCCCCCTCCAGTTCCATACATATTGTCACAAATGGCTAGATTTCATCATTTTTTGTAGTTGAATAATATTCCATTGTGTTTATATTGTACATCTTTATCCATTGTTCAGTGGGCATTTAGGTTATATCCATATACCGTCTATTGGGACCAATGAGGTAATGAAGGTGAGAGTGCATGTATCATTTCGAATTAGTGTTTTCTTATTCTTTGGATAAGTACCCAGAAGTGGGATTACTAGATCATATGGCAGTTTTAGTTTTAAATTTTTGAGCAACTTCCATATTGTTTTCCATTGAGGCCGCACCAAATTACATTCGCACCAACAGTGCACAAGTGTTTCTTTTTCTCCACATCCTTGCCAACACTTTTTTTTAAATAAATATTTTTTATTTACTTTCGTTATTCATATCTTTTACATTATTGTGTGTTCCCCATAGGTTACCCATCACCTATTCACCCGTGAAGCCATCACCATAGTCCCTTGTGCTCCCCTCTTCCCCCCTTTTGAGCCCTTACCCTCCCCTCCTCCCCTGCTGAATGTCACATTCTTATTTGGTTCCCCTATATTCCTATTATAAGTGAAACCATTTGATATTTTTCTCTTTCTTTCTGGCTTAGTTCACTGATCATGATCCTTTCTAGTTCCATCCATTTGCTGCAAATTGCATGTGTTTATCTTTTTTGAATGCTGAATAGTATTCCATTGTGTATATGTACCACATCTTCTTGATCCAATCATCTATTTTTGGGCATCTGTGTTGTTTCCATACCTTAGCTATTGTAAACAGTGCTGCAATAAACATGCGGGTGCATGTATCCTTTTGGATTAGTGTTTTTGTGTCCTTTGGGTAGATTCCCAGAAGTGGTATTGCCAGGTCATATGGAAACTCCATTTCTAGCAGTTTGAGGAAACACCACACAGCTTTCCATAGTGGTTGGACCAATTTGCATTCCTACCAGCAGTGTAGGAGAGTTCCTTTTTCTCCATATCCTTGCCAACATTTGTTGTTGCCTGTTTTTTTTTAATGTTCGCCATTCTCACTGGCGTGAGGTGGTATCTCATTGTGGCTTTAATTTGCATTTCCCTGATTATAAGTGATGTTGAACATTTTTTCATATACCTGTTGGCCATTTGCTTTTCTTCTTTGGAAAAGTGTCTTTTTAGCTCTTCTGCCCATTTTTTGATGGGATTGTTGACTTTGTTTTTGTTGAGTTGTGTGAGATCTTTGTAGATTTTTGTTATCAGTCCTTTATCGGTTGTATTGTGTGCAAAGATATTCTGCCAATTAGTAGGGTGTCTGTTTGTTTTGGTTATTGTCTCTTTTGCTGTACAGAAGCTTTTTAGCTTGATGTAGTCCCAGCTGTTTATCTTTTCTTTTACTTCCTTTGCCATGAGGGAAGTGTTTTTAAAGATTTTGCTGAGATGTATGTCATGTAGAGTTTTGCCTATATTTTCTGCTATAAATTTTATAGTTCGAGGTGTTATCTCCAGGTCTTTCATCCATTTTGAGTTGGTTTTTGTGCATGATGTGAGGTAGTAGTCTAGTTTCATTTTTCTTTTTTTTATGTAGCAGTCCAGTTTTCCCAACACCATTTATTGAACAAGCTAACCTTGTTCCACTGCGTATTCTTTGCTCTTTTGTCAAAGATTAGTTGTCTGTAAATATGTGTATTTATTTCTGGGTTTTCTATTTGATTCCATTGGTCTGTGTGTCTGTTTTTGCTCTAGTACCATGCTGTTTTAATTATTATGGTTTTGTAGTATAGTTTGAAAATCAGGGCGTGTTATCCCTCCATTTATATGCTTTTTAGTCAGGATAGCTTTAGCTATTCGAGGTTTTTTGTGGTTCCATATGAATTTCATCAATATCCGTTCTATTTCTTTGAGGAATGTCATTGAGATTTTCATAGGGATAGCATTGAATCTGTAGATTGCTTTTGTTAGAATGGCCATTTTAATGATGTTAATTCTTCCAATCTATGAGCAGGGGATGTCTTTCATTTTTTTGTGTTCTCTATTTCTTTTAACAGTGTCTTGTAGTTTTCTTTGTATAAGTCCTTTACCTCTTTTGTTAGGTTGGTTTTGATTTTGAATGGGATAATTATCTTAATTTCTTCTTCTTCAGACTGAGTGTTTACATATAGAAAGGCTACTGATTTTTGTGCATTGATTTTGTATCCTGCTACATTACTGAATTGGTCTATATTGTTGAGTAGTTTTTCTATGGAGGTTTTAGGATTCTCTATGTATATAATCATATCATCTGCAAATAATGACAGTTTAATTTCTTCCTTCCCTATTTGGATTCTTGTATGTCTTTCTCTTGTCTTATTGCTCTCGCTAGGATTTCAAGTATTATATTGAAAAGCAATGATGAGAGTGGACATCCTTGTCTTGTTCCTGATTTTAGGGGAAAGGCTTTCAACTTCTCACCATTGAGGATAATATTGGGCCAACACTTTTTATTTGTTGTCTTTTTGATAAAGCCATTCTAGTAGTTGTGAACTGAAATCTCATTGTGGTTTAGATTTGCGTTTCCTTGATGATAAGCAATGAAGAGCATATTTTCACATGTCTGTTGACCATCTGCCTGTCTTCTTTGGTGAAATGTCTATTAAGGTATTCTGCCATTTTAAATTTCAGGTTGGTGTTTTTGATTATTGTTGAGTTGTATGAGTAGTCTATATATTTTGGATTTTATCTTTTGTCTGAGAGTTTCCAAATATACTCTCCCATTTATAACTTACCTCTAGTTATAAATCTCTTTCATTTTCAGCTATTCACGACTTCTTTCATACACCTAATTTTCTTTTTTTAAAAATGTGGTACTTTTTAAAAAAAAATTGTGGTGCCTTTGGTTTTCAACACTGTATATGACTGAGAGGTATAGATTCATACCTCTTCAGATGAATGCTACCACATGCTATCCACAACCAAAGCACCTGTAATCTTCCACCATAGTCCATTAATTCTTCCATCCATGAGCAGGGAATATCCTTTCATTTCCGTGTGTGTGTGTGTGTGTGTGTGTGTGTGTCTGTTTTAAACACTGTCTTATAGTTTTCATTTTATAGGTCTTCCATTTTGTTAAGTTTATTTCACAGTTTCTAATACTTTATGTAACTGGGATGTTTTTCTTTTTTTCCCTTCTAATTTATTGTTTCTATCTAGAAAATACTATCAGTTTTTTTTTATATTGGTTTTTGTAGCCTGCCACTTTACTGATTTTATTATGTTCCTACTAGATTTTTAGTGGGATCTTTAGAGTTTTTTATGTATATTACCTTATTGTATGCAAATACTGTTAGTTTAATTCCTCTTTTCCAGTTTAAATTATTTTTATATCTTCTCTTCATTAATTGCTCTTGTACAAACTTCCAATATTATTTTGTACAAAACTGGTGAAAGTGGACATCCTCGTCTTGTACCTTTTTCAAAGAAAACTTTCTGTTTTTCACCATTAAGTATGATGTTAGCTGTGGGTTTGTTATATATGACCTTTATATGTTGAGGTACATTCTTCTGTTCCCTCTTTATGGTAATAAAAAGAGACTTATTACCATAAATGGATGTTTAACCTTGTCAGATGTTCTCTTTGCTTCTATATATATGCTCATATGATTTCTACCTTTCCAAATGTTGATGTGGAGAGTTCATTGATTGATTTGCAGATGTTGAAGCATCCTTGCATCCTTGGAATATATCTTACTTGGTGATAATGTATGGCCCTTTTAATTTATTGTTGAATTCTATTTGCTAAGACTTTGTTGTGTATGTTTACACCTATGTTCCTCAAGAATATTGTTTGATAGTTTTCTTTTGGTGATGTCTTTGTCTTCTTTGGTATCAGAATAATTTTGGCATCATAAAACGTTTATGGAAGCATTCCATTTTCATCAATTCTTTGGAAGAGTTTGAGAAGGACAGGTGTTAGTTTATCATTGAAGGTTTGATAGAAATCAATAGTAAGAGAGTCTGATACTGGGTTTTGTTTTTTTTGGAGATCTTTGACTACTGTTTCAATTTCTTTGCTAGCAACTGCTCTATTTAGGTTTTCTATTTCCTCCAGGTTAAATTTTAGAAGATTATATTCTTCAATTATTTGTCTTTTTGCTCTGGGGTATCCAATTTACAGCCTTAAAGATGTTCATACTACTCTCTTGTGATCCTCCATATTTCTGCAATGTCTGTTATAAATTCTCTTTTGATTCTGAAATAAAAATAAATTTCCAAATCACTTTTGTACTACTTGTGAATGGGTAAGTTAATACAATAACTTGAAAAATAATTTCATATAATTTAACAAATAGAAAGATTCTCATTTGCTTTGATGGACAAGCCACTGATTAATTCCTCAGTACCCAAGAGGAATTCTTGTTCATTCACTCACAAAACCACTGAACAGTACAGCATTGGAAACAATGCAACTATCCACAAGAGTAGAATGAATGCAAACATTTAAAAGACTACACAGCAGTGAAAATGAGTGTACTATTACTACTGTGCACATCAGCATGCTTGAATATTACTTACATAGTATAGAAGAACAACAAGTCACAGAAGAATATGTTTAAAGTGTCTTTATATAAAGAAGGTCAAAAACTTAGAGAACTAAACTATACGAATACTGTCAGGAATGGTTTAATGAATGGCTCCATTCTGAGACTATGTTGTCCAACAATTTTATCATTGTCCAAATGTCATAGAGTGTAATTACAGAATTATAAATGATGTTCTCTAATACACCTAGATTATATGGCATATAGCTTATTGTCACCACCATTATATATATGGCCCATTAATGATAAAAATGTCATTAAGGATGCATGACTGTAGTAAATATTTTTTTAAAACAGCACCAAACACAGAAAGTGCTTATTTCTGGAGGGTGGGGTGGTGTAGGGTTTTGGAGGGGTACATTCATAAAAGATCTCATGGCTGAGCCTTCTCATAGGTATATGTGCAGACATATTTGTGATGTCATATTTGTGATGTCAGATGGTGTTTTTTATCATTAAAAAAGTTTTATTGAGATATAATTGAAATAAAAATAAACTACATATTTAAAAATATAACTAATTTTTAATCTATATACACAGTCAATATACTGTACAGATTGGACATAAAAGTTCTTTCTGCCCTTGTAATCTCATTGTTAGCCCCCACTCCCTTTCAACTATCCTTCTCAACTCAACAGGTCTAGTAGCCCACTGATCTAATTTATTTTACTATAGGTGTTTTTGCATTTTTCACAAATTATATATAAATGGCATGATAAATAGCTATTCTTATCTGTCTTCTTTCATTCATTATTACTATTATTTTGAAATTACTCATGCTACAGTGTGTATCCATAGTGGATTTCTTTCATTGTCATGTAGTATTCCACTGTGTATCTATATCACAACTTGTTGCTCCCTTCACTTGCTGATGCACATATGTGTTATTTCTAGTTTTTGCTTATAAAACTAGATATAAAACTATTATGAACATTTTTGTACAAGAATTTTGACAGAGATGGTATGGCTGGATCCTATGTTGAGCTAAAAGCTCACTTTCCCAAAATTATTGTGTCATTTTTATATTCCCACCAATAATATTTGAGAAATTCGTGTTTTCCCATAATTGCCATGTCAGTTTTAAAAATTTTTAGGTGTGTCATGATTTTGGTCGTCTAGTGGTATACTTATGCTTAGTAAGTATCTATTGGTATTTCATTATGTTTTTGATTTGTTTTTTAACTATGGCTATTGATGATCATCCAAATATATTGATTATTTAGTTGGTGAGATCAGAGCTGGAACAAAGGACTGAGGTAGAAACAGAAGAATTTCCAGTGTCAGTAGGGGTTAGCCCTGTATTCTGAAGCTTTCAATATTTGATGAGTCAGAGGAGGACCAAATCCATCGGCAACTTAAACCAGCACTGTCTGTGGTGTTCATCCATTAAAAAATCAGAAAAATCCCCATGTTTCCTGTGACTTAGATGCTGAATGACACCCTTATCCTGGAAATTGTCTTCAACATTTTCTCTGTTGGCCTCTTTGAGAATTTGGTGGTGACAATACACTGAAAATTAGAACCAGAAACGATCCTAATTTATACTTCCAGATTCTTGAGTAGTTTCATGGCCATACCTCATGTCAGAACATTAGGGAAAAGTAAGTGGAGTGCAATCTGTCCACTAATGTGAGGTATCCCTTGTATTCAGTTTCTCTCTGCCTAAGGCAGAATCATTAAAGAACCAGATGAAGTTTCCTTTGTTTCCACAGAATGTATTCACACCCTGCATTATGTGTCAGAGTCACAGAGGCAGATGTAGAGGACGTGTGTCATCCTTCGGCTGTCTAACATTCAAATCCCCCTCTTCCTTTGAGCGCACTGATCTCCTATTGCTGTCTTGTGTTATCTCAGTGGGTGGGCAATGCCTGGTGACATTCATGCATGGTAACATCTTGGGATCCTGTACACAGTGCTTGCTACATAGAGAATGCTCCATGATTGTTAAATGAATCAGGGTATGGATAATAGTGCTGTCATAATAGAAGATTCTGTTTCTTCTAAATAAAAACATGATATAGAATACCAGGCTTGGAAGGCTGGAACTGTGTTTCGGTTTCAGTTGTGATCTATTTCGAATTCTTCATTTTGCTGATAAATAAAAAGAGACCCAGGAAGTCCAAGGGACGTGGCCCAAAACCTCCACCCCAACTCCTTAAGCACACACAGGGAGAGCTGGGTTATAAATACTCAGATTCCCAGTTTATTTTACTTTCAGCTACTCTAGTTCCCAAATTTATAAAAGTATACTTAATGTTTGCTTTTTTAGATAAATACAGACATAAACATAAAAAGTAGAACCACTGAGAAGAGTGCCAGTGAGGAGTGGCTTTGTTACTAGCTAAGATTCAGAGAAGATGCAGAGATGTTCATTAATAGACTATAGCTTGTTAAAAGTCTAAGTCGGTCATTTTAACATGATTTTTAAGTTCCCAAAGTAGCCTTTCACTATTTTTTTGAATGCTGGAAGTTTATTTCCCTTATTTGGCCTCTTGAAAATGAGCCAAAACTTCAGCTCTTTAGATTTGTGGGTTCAGCATCATCATCTAGAATATAGAACACAAGTGTGGCAATTTTCTTTTACTTTTCCTTCTTTTTTTTTAATATGGCAGTTTTCTTTTTTTTAAAGGAAGACTTATAGTTTATTTTTTTAAAAAATTTTTTTTTGCACAGAAGAACTGGCATGTAGGTGCAGGGGGTGAGAGGATTCATCAGAGACAGAGTGGGGAGCAGACCTGGCAGATTTACTACTGAAATACACTAAGGGGAGCAGCAGGCAAAACAGGAGAGGTCTGCAGCACCATGTGGGTTAGTTCCTTGACCAGGGATCGAACTCAGGCCATAGCAGAAATTTAACCCCTAGGCCACCAGGCAGGTCCCTGTATGGCAGTTTTCTAAAGCTGTGTGCACTCAATTCAGGTTTGCATCACTCGAATGCAACCTGTTTGAAAAAGGCCCTATATTTAATTGTTAGACAAATACAGACATAAACATATAAAGGTAGAACCACTGAGAATAATGCCCATGGGGGTTAGCATTAAGTAAAATCTCATTTTTTAGAGAAGACACTCGGGATTCTGCAGCCAGATACTTTCAGTGTAAGCACTTAAATTTAGATTCTTCCAGAAGCAGATCCTGAGCTGAGGAGTTGTGTTCAAGTGGTTTATTTGAGAGGTGTGGGTTAAAGGAGTGGGGAGAGTGAAATAAGAAAGAAGAAAGAGCCAATAAAGCGTGTGAGCCCGAGCAGATTACTGCTGGGAGCACCCGAGGTTCAGATTTGCTGGAGATCCTTTGAGAGATGGTATAGATTACAAGTCAGGTTCATCCCACTCAGGAAGGGGAAAGAGGTGGCATTATTTACTGACTCGTGCCCTTGACTGTTTGAGGGTGATGCCTAAAATGTCAACTCCCTGGCATTTCTATCCGCAGGTAACCCCCAAGTTTGACCAAGCTGTGGGGGTGGGGAACCAATGGCTTGTGCTACACTGTGGAAATCCTATTCCATTTACTTGGAGAAAATAGGATCTTTGTATATAGCACTTTACAGTTCTTCCTTCTTTAAATATCACCATGACAACCACCACAAAATAGAGCACCTAAAGTTAGGAATAAGTTAAAATTTCAGTAGTGTGAACTATAGGTTTGCATTTCCATTTGATAAGAAAGATTTACAGGAAAAAATTCAATCCTGTAACTCAATGCTAGCTCTTTGTTGTCCATAGTGTGTTGTTAGCATCTCTTATCAACTCTCTTGCCCTCAACATTTTGCTTAATTATAGTACAATATCAGAATCAATAAAGTGATATTGATGATAATAATACAGTCCAATTCAGTGACCTTATTTAGATTCCATCATTCTTTTTCATTCTCAAAGTATAATAGTATTAAAGCTAAGAGGTATTGGACTGGTTCTGGTGGTCTCCAGTGCTTTGTGGTGGCAGAACTGAGATCCCAGAAATGTGAACTCATCATGTCAAAAAACTAGGAGCAGCTCAGCGGTTACTCTGCCAAGTTCAATGGCCCCAGGCAAGTGCTGGGCATAACCACAGATGTGTGTTGGGGCTTGAGCTGCAGCTCTGGGGGGAGACTGGCAGTGAAACTGTACTTGAAAAGACAGCTTCTCAAGAGGACCTAGCACCAGAAGAATCTGGTGGGAGAAATGGGGATAGTAAAGGTAGGGATCTTCCTTCCTCTCCTTTCTGCTATATACAGGCAGAGACAGGGACCCCAGCAAGGGACCAAAGTAGGGAGCAGTTACTTGGATCCCATAAGAGATAGGACAGACCACTTTGGGACTGGTTAACTGGCATGATCAGGCAGTGGAACGCTAGTGATACGATGGGAGATAACCTGTTCCTATTTCTGCATAGCTTGTTTCCTGGCCTTCAGTACTGCCTTGTGATTGACCTCTCCGGGTTTCATAATCCATGACAACCTTAGTGGTGACGAGGGAGAGACCAAAGGCTTGGAGTCCATAGTGGCTTCCCACAATAACTTTGGTACTGTGCTGAGGCCAACAGCATCTGCCCCCAGCCTTGGCAATAGCTGGGGCTCTTCCCTAGTCTCTGCCACCTTCAAGTAAGTGCCTTCCTGAAACTCTTGCTGCTCCCCCATTTGTTTTCAGGTAGGGTGAGTCATCAGCCTTATGTTCTGGTCATAGGCACTCATCAATTTTATATGCACTTACTTGTGTATATGTAATTTTATCACTTGTGGATTTATGTGTTCACTACCATGTTGAGGACCCAGGGTAGTTCCTTTGCAAGGATCCCTGTGATACCCTTTATAGCCAGTCACCTCTCTTCCCACCATCACCAACCCTGGCAGCCATTAATTTGTTATCCATTACGGTATTTTCATCATTTCAAGAATGTTGTGTAAGTGGAATAATATAGGTGTAATGTTTGGGGATTTTTTTCTCAGCATAAGTCCTTTGAGATCCATCAAGGTTTTTGAGTGTATCAATAATGTTTCATTTTATTGCAAAGTAATTTTTCATGGCTTAGATATATCAGTTTCTTGAACCATTCACCCACTATGGGATATTTTAGTTGTTTGGGGACATTGTGAATAAACTGTTATAAACATCTGTGTACAGACTTTGTGTGAATATAAATTTCCATTTCTCTGGCATAAATGCCCAGGAGTATAATTGGTAGACCATGTGGTAAGTGCATATTTAGTTTTATGAGAAATTGCCTCACTCTTTTCCAAAGTGGTTGTGCCATTGTACATTCCCACGATGATGCAAGTGGCCCACTTTTTCCACACCCGCACTAGCATTTGGATTTCGTTTTATATTGGTCTCTTTGGTCTTGGATTGGCAATGAAGGAGATTGTCTTTTCTTAGGTTTGAGAACAGTACTCGTAGGGCAAGTCTTATGGTGGAAAACTCCATGACCTTTGTTTGTCTCAGAAAATCTTTATTCCTCCATCATATCTGAGTGATAATTTTGCAGGATAGAATATCTTTGGCTGAAGGCTTGTTACTTTGTTAAAGTGACATTTTAAAATAATTTTTCAGAATTAGGGCCTCCCTGGTGATGCAGCGGTTAAGCACTGCACTGTGGAGTTGTCGGCAGCGACGATGCGAGTTCAACACCCAGCCGGGGAGATTCCCACATGGTGCAGCAGACCTCTCCTGCCTCACTTGTTGCTGCTCCCCTCAGCAGTGTGTTTCCGTCGATCTGCCTGTCCTGCTCCCCACTCTGTCTCCGGTGAACCCTCTTGCCTCCCCACACCTCTGGCCTGTACCCCAGCTTGTATGCATAAATAAATACCACCTCACACCTGTGAGGATGGCACACATTAAAAATACAGGCAACAACAAATGCTGGAAAGGATGTGGAGAAAAAGGAACTCTTCTACACTGCTGGTGGGAATGTGAACTGGTTCAACCACTATGGAAAGCTGTATGGCGATTCCTCAGACTGCTAAACATGGAGCTTCCATACGACCCAGCAATCCCACTTTTGGGAATTTACCCAAAGGATACAAAAACACTAATCC
>PVIJ01004514.1:0-116724 GCA_004024925.1 Scalopus aquaticus | reverse complement strand
GTACATCTGCTTTGCTTAAGATAAGGATAATGTATGTTTTCCTTAGGATAGGGTAGTGGTATGGATAAACATGACTAGTATGGTTAAGAAAGTATATAAGCTGTGTGTAAAACCAAAACGGGGCCTTTGAGTCCCTTTGGCTCAAGGGTCCTCAGCTGAGCTAATAAACTCTATCTATACCCTACTCTGTCTCCTGTCCTCTGGTGTCCGTGACGGCCTAACAAGAGAAGGTGCAACTTTTCACCCAACTGTGAACGTGAAGTGGCTTTCCACCTCTCTCTTGCCCTGTTTTCATTTTCTGGTGACTTTTGGGTAGCCATCCCCTCGCTTGTCCATTGTACCGCTTTTTGTTGCTTCTCAGAAATATACTCAAATAGAATTATTTTGCTGTGTCCCAGAAATATGGCAATCACAGTATCTGCACGACAGTTGCTCACCCAAGAGAGGGTTCCAGGAGAGGGCACCAACAGGTGCTGTGGTCTTTGGGAGAAAAATGTAGCCACTGTCCAACCACAGCTTGGCAAGGTGGGGGAGGAGCAGCTGTGGGGAAGAGGCCTGCCCTTTGCACCACCTCCCCGCTGCTGATCTAGAGCTCCTCCCATTCACTTTGCCTTGGGGCACAGGAGCATGGTTCAATTGTTTGAAAAAGGTCAGTCCTTCCCCTACCCTACCCCACCCCAGAGTAGCCCAGAAAGCCTGCCACAAGTCTAGAACAGCTTTTGGCTGTTCAGAACTTGGGAGACAGGGACCTGGGAGGCCAAATGGAAGTATTCAGGACAGAACTATTCATTTACAGAATTGCTAACTGTAAAAAAAGTAAGAGGTCTGAATCTTAGGATAACTTTCTAACCAGGCATTAGACTTGAAGCCAAGACCATGCTTTTGTAACAGGGTGGTCCCCAGGAAAAAGGGTGTGTCTCAGGTTCCCTGTCCCACCCAAGGTAGGATGGAGCTGAGCAGGATATAAGAAGCTTGAGAAGAAAGACAGGACACACACAGAGGGCACACACAGAGGAGACAAAGAACACACACAGACAGACAGGAGGAGACGGAAGAAGGATGGAGCCAGAAGAGGCCCAAAGAGCAGAAAGACTTGTAAAGAAGCTGCACTGGCCTGGACTGACTGAAAGGGATGTGGGTGAGAGACCCGTGGGGAAGTTAACGATGGCTGTGTTGATTTTGGTTTTGATTTTGTTCCGTTCCTTTCAGAATTGTCAGACTGTTTCTGACCCTTTTGTATGGGTCCCTGCCGAGAGGTATTTTGGTTCCTCCCAGAATTGTCTGGCTGTTTCTGACCCTTATGTGCGGGTCCCTGCCAAAAGCTGTTCTAGACTTGTGGCAGGCTTTCGAGACTTGCTTTGGGCCAATCCCGTTTGGGTGGACTTTTACCCACGAGAAGTTGGATAACATTGGGTGCTTGACTTAGAAAATATATCCTTTGTCTTCTCTGTCCTTTCTAGTTGTATTAAAGTTTCTTTCCACAAAAGGTCCTGTATGTTTTGTATTGATGCGGCAGATGGCAGAACCCATTTAGAACAGGGCAGGTCTGGGATTTCGGGGGTGCCCCTCTCCCTGCCCTGTAACACTTTCATTTCCTAAATAGCTCATAGAGTTTCATTTCTCAAATTGGGAGAGCAGAGGAGGACTCAGTAAATATCGGCAGGTTGGCTGAATGAACAAATGAACGCGTGAGCTGAAGGACAGAGGTGGCAGAGAGATGTTTTTAAAGATAGTGCAGAGAATAAGGGAGAAAAAATTGTAAGCCTAAAATAAGCCCTGGAAGCATTTCTTAAATCTCTGCCACATGCTTACTTTCTTGTGGTTTGCTCTTTCCACTAAAAAGCAGAATGCATAAAATATTCTGATTAGTTGAGGGTTATTAGTTAGGTTCCAACTAATGTTTTGTATATAAGTCTGAATTACTACTTTTCCTCCATTCTGCTTTGCTTTCTGTTTGGTCAAATCCCTGTGGGAGAGAGGAACATTCCTGTGGTGAGTTAAATAATTTCTGTGGAAATTATTCAAGATGCAATTTCTGTAAACACTATGTGAAGATATGATTGATTTCTGAATTTAGCCCCTGGGCTTGCATCATCTCCCAGTTTATTATCAAGTTCTGATTTGCCAGCCTCTCTTTTTAAGTTTCTGTCCATATCAGGACACCTAGGTGGAGAAACTTCCATGAGGAAGGTTGAAGCAAAGCGAAACAAGAGAGGAGACCTTGATTCCCAGTCTTGAGTCTGCCATACCTAGCAAAGTCACATTGCAAAGTCCTTACCTCTCAGCCTGCTTTTATCTTAAAAAAAGAAAAGATAAAAAAGGCAAATGCTTGAACCAGCTGACTCTCCAGGTTCCTCCCAGCCCTTGACTGTGAGTTTATGCTCCTGCAGGTGTCTCATTTTTAACTATAGGATCTTCTGGCACTTTGAAACTACACCAACAGGCTAAACTACTCTCCCATTCTGACAGATCTGAGTGGTTCTGGAATTATTACGCTGTGAATCTGTAGAAGACCCAGAAGCTGTCTTGGGGAGTTGAATGCTGAAGGAATTCAACTGAACTGTGACTAACTTTGAGAGTGTTGTTAATGAGAAAATCAGTCGGTAATAAATTCAAAACAAAGACGGAATACAGAATTTTCTAACACGATCACACACATCTTGGGGGTGGTGTGAAGGGACAGTTTAGGAACTAGTGCAGGGAGAGAGCCTGGGGCAGAGTAAGAGCTGTCTGTCCTGCTGTGAAGAGCCAAATGCTGTGAACGTGGTTAGGCTTAAGTGCAGATGCTTTTGCTATTGGGCAAAAGGAAAAAACCCGTATTGGCCACCTATGTGCATAAAGTCATCAGACTCTCAAGAGATTTTTTTTTAAAGATTTATTTATTTATGCATACAAGTGGGGTACAGGCCAGAGGCGTGGGGCGGTGAGAGGGTTCACCAGAGACAGAGAGGGGAGCAGAACAGGCAGATCGGAAATACACTGCTGAGGGGAGCGGCGGGCAAGGCAGGATAGGTCTGCCACGCCATGTGGGAATCTCCCTGGCCAGGCATCGAACTCGCGTCGCCACTGCCATCAGCTCCAGAGCGCAGCGCTTAACCACTGCGCCACCAGGGAGGCCCTCAAGAGATTTTTTAATTGGTGAGAAGTTCAAGGAGACTAAAGAGAGAAGTAAGGGAGAGAAGGACTTCAAAATATGAACTGATAAAACTCCGGAAATCAACCATCCCCTGCGGGTTAAGGTTCATCCTAACAGGCAGAACACAAAGTGGAGTGGCCAGGAGAGCAAATCCAAGGCAGCCTTCCAGCAGGAAACACAAATGGGAGCTTGTTTAGGACCCTGAGGGCTGGGACAGGAGGTGAGGACCAGAGTTGGTAAGGCAAGGGCCTGAGGGCTGCGACAGGAGGTGAGGACCAGAGTTGGTAAGGCACCATCCTAGCTGTCTCTGCCAGGAGGCAAGATGGCGCCTGCTTTGGTGTCTCCATAAAGAGGGGTCATGTGGCCTTCCAAAGCGCTGAAGCCAGAGAAAGAGCCAGTTGAATAGTGTGCATGGGGCCAGAGCAGGAACAGGAATACCCCCACAGCCCACCAAACCCTGGAGAGGGGCAGCCAACCTGAGGTGGGAGCAGAAGATGCAGGCCGCACCCTCTCACCCCCCGGCCCTGGGTTTTACGTTCTATCCCCTCAGTCCCAGTTGTCCTATTCAAGAGTCACTTCAAGAAGTCACAAGGGCAGAGCAACAAGACTCACAACTCTCTTACACGTCTTATTCATTCATACTTTTCACTCATTCAAAAACGGTTTAATGCATGCTTCCTGCATGCCCACAAAACTCAAGGACCAGGTCATTTTCGCGTCACTGCAGGCACTGCACCATTCCTCTAATATATCATCACACGTATCAGCCTCTGTTTTGGGGCCGCTGGTGTCTTAGATCCAGCTCTGGAACCCCAGAGACAAGCGCAGTGGGAGGAGCCTTCTCACCTCCCTCCCATGCTCCTCCCTCCCGTCCTTTGTGCTTCCCATGATCACTGACCACTCACTATTAGCCTGACACCATCTGAGATACAGGAGCCCCGCAGAGGATGAAGACACGAATTCCACCACGGCAATGTTGAGTATGACAAGGAAGATTTCTCACCAACTTCTTAAAATACCACCAAAAAGGCGCCATCATAGAGCACAGACAGTACAGTCTATCCCCAGTCCTTCCGTTTCTAAAATATGCCCAGCTGGGGGACTCAGGATGAACCTACAGGGTCATGGGTGAGAAGAGGATGCCCCTTGGGGTCTTGCTCCCGTTGGCTTGCACAGCTCCCTGCCAGCCCGACTGCACTTACCGACTATATTGTCATCACTAGTTCCATCACTAGTTCCATTGTCATCAACTAGAAGGTCACCTCAAACAACAGCATCCCTTCAGAACTTATTTCACTCCTGTTCTAGAATTGCTTGGGAATCGAGAGATTAAAGAAGGGGGCAGGGGGAGGTCGCTAGTTCTGACACTTACATATTTGGGTAGACACCACTCCAATCCCCAAGCCACTCCTTTTGTTAAAATAACAAGATATCTCGGGCCTCCCCGGTGGCGCAGCGGTTGAGCGCTGTGCTGTGGAGCTGTCGGCAGCGGCGACGCGAGTTCGATGCCCGGCCGGGGAGAATCCCACATGGCGCGGCAGACCTCTCCTGCCTCGCCCGCTGCTCCCCTCAGCAGTGTGTTTCTGATCTGCCTGTTCTGCTCCCCGCTCTGTCTCTGGTGAGCCTCTCGCCGCCCCACACCTCTGGCCTCTACCCCAGCTTGTGTGTATAAATAAATAAATCTTTAAAAAAAAATAACAAGATATCTCTTCCTTGAACACCCAGCTTGGCTCTCGGATGCAGAGACCCTCTCAGTTGGCTGACCTTGTACGTCATCAGCAGAGGGGGCAGAGGAGGAGTGGACGGCATGGCACTAATAACATGCAAGCACAGGCTTTGAGGGCTCGACGGCTCTTGGCTCATCTAGCAGATGCTTATTGGTGCCTGTCACATGCCATGTGTAAGGTGTTAAGGACACGAAACTGAGCAAGATACTGTCCTTGCTCATCAAGATCACAATTAATGGCGCCTTCCTGGTGGCACAGTATGTAATATGTAAGTCTCAGCACTATGAAGCTATCTGCAGCCACTGCAGCACGAGTTCGATCCCTGGCCAGGGAGCTGACCCACATGGCGCAGCAGACCTCTCCTGTCTCCCTGCTGCTCCCCTCAGCAGTGTATTTCAGTGGATCCACCTGTTCTGCTCCCCACTCTGTCTCTGCTGAATCCTCTCACTCTTGCACCTCTGGCCTACACCCCAGTTCTTACATGCATAAAAAAATATGTTTTTTAAAAAAAATCACAATTAGTGGAGGAGAGTGCAAATAGCAAACAAAACTTCAGGGAGCTATCCAGAAAACCTTTTCATTTCCTTCACGTCACACTTTACGATGGTCCTGGTTCCACCACTTGCTGTTGGTGTGACCCTGGACAGGGTCCTCAGGATGTGGGAAATCCCAAGAGTGACATCTCAGTTGACTGGTCAAGGTTTGGGCCCTTGGGCCGAGCCTGCCTCTGCCCACAGGTGTTCTGCCAACCAGAGCAGCTGTTCTGCAGGTGACTTTTCGCCGTCCCGGTGTTTCCCGGTCACTTCGCTCACTGCCTCCCACGCCCTGGCATGACAACAGCACTTCCAGCCCGGTTCCCAGGAAACTATTTCAAGCCAGCATCCTGTGCAGTTCACAGGAGACCCAGCTATGATGAGACGAGGGGGGGAGTCGGAAGAAGTTAGGATGAACATGGACGAAGCCAAAGGGGAAAGCAGGCATGTTTTCATTTGCTTTTCCACAAAAAGGATGCTTTCACAGCAAGTTCTGTAATTCAAACCGTATGTTTCTCCCAAACATCCTGTGGAGATGCTCTTCTCCCAAGATGGAGTTAGCACTCCCACCCAGAGCGCCCACTGCATAGGGTCTCTCATCCCCCAGCCCACCTCCTGACGGTCTGCATTCTCCAGGGACCCCGACGGACCTCCAAGATCAGCGGCCAGACTCGCCTTGGGGTGTATGGAACACGCCCGCACACAGGGAGTGCTCCCTAAACAAGCCCTCGATTGGGCTGAATCATATAAAAACAACGTAGGTACTAGTTTGGGCGAAGTCTGCAACATCTGAAGACAAGCTTTCCTTTTGGAAAACTAGATCATGCTGCTGATGAATTGGAAGAAAATATAAACATGTTCCCACAATTTTCAACTATTTCCATTTTGGGCCTGATTTGACTGAGATGGGGCTGTGAGTTGAGCACAGAACAGAATTTATATTTTAATTGCCTTTTAATTTGTGGTTGTCCGTGAGAAGCGTGGGAGGGACGAGGGGAGAAAGGTCTGCAAACTCTGCAGTGGGTTGTTTTCAGCTCCTGAAACCGGCGCCCCCCATACACCCAGTTGCTGGCAGAGTGATGCCCACACCGGACTCAGGTGGGGCCGGAGCGGGGAGGAGCAGATTGTTACTGCACAGAGCAGCCAGGGCTTCTGGGCTCAGCTGGGCTGCAGGCGGCTTCCCATCCTGCAATTGGTCAGAGATGGCGGGAGAGCGTGAGGCTTTGCTTTCACCTCATCAGCAAAGCAGGATTTCAAGAAACCTTTGGCCGATAACACTGTATAGGGACCTCCTTGGGGAGGTCAATTCTTGACTGTTTAAATTCTTATCAAATAAGGGACGTGTCACATCCCACTGCCATTTTGACCACTGCTGACATCTCAGAAGCAGTGGGCAGCAGTTTCTCTGGCCGGATGGCCAGCCCTGGTCTTGCAATGGGTCCGAGGAGCCTGCAGTTTTCCAGAACCATTGCAACGTGCTTCTAAATGCTTATTTTATTTTAATTTACATGTGCCACCCGGTATGTTTAGTAACAGGATTTCTTGAGTAAATGGACAACTCTAAGTTTGGAGCAAAGAAAGCAGATGACCCCAGAATCTCTAGCACCAGAAATTAAGGGAATACTCAAAGACTAAAAATGAGCATGTCTAAAGCACCCAAAAGTAATCTTGGAGCAGCTCCTGATGGCCACATTGAGACAATTTGAGCACCCCAAGGAATGACATATGCATCAATTTTATAATATTGCATAATGTATATGAAATAATATAGTAAGATATAACACATTGAACTTTTCAAAAGCCGTATGTCCATAGTGATACTAAAAAATGCAAGGCAGGAGGAGAGAGGAAAGCTTTTCTTTACAGAATGCCAGCTATGAATGTAGAGGGAGGTTAAATTCACAAATTTGTCATTTGGCATCCACCAATACAATTACTGATTCAAGTAAAGATCCTCTTGTAAGCTTTCTTTTTGACTCAATATATCTGAAAATGTATTTCATTTTGAAAGATATTTTTCTGGGCTACAGATTTCTAATATCACAGTTTTTTCCTTGGATGCTTTCAAGATGTCGATACACTATTTTCTTGCTTGTGTAGTGTCTGACAAAACATTCCTTTTGCTGTTTCTCTATATAGTCATTTTCTCGGGCTTTTAAAAAGATATTTCCTTTATTATTAGTTTTAAGCAATTCGATTATGACATCTCTTTGTGTAGTTTTCCTCTTGTTTCTTATGCTTGGAATCCATTGAGGTTCTTGTACTTAGGGATTTCTATTTTTCATCAAATTTGGAAATATTCCAGGCACTACTTGGCCAGAAGCAGAAGCCTTACACTATTGCTTTTATACATTTAAAAATTTCCCCTGAGACAGCCTCAGCCTTCCTGGGCTGTTCAAATTCTCTCCAATGTAACAATTACTGTTTTTGTTAGTTCAGGTTACAAAGTTGATTACAATTTGCCCCATTTCCCTTTTATTTTAGCATATAATTTTATAGTATACAATATTTCTAATGATTGAGTATATTGTAATGTAGCAGTTACTGCAATGCAAGCATCCATGCTATGGTTGACATTTACTTTAGGCAAGTCCTGGGAATACATACAGACCTATTTTTACTAAGATTTTCAAAACATGAAACTAAATGGCCAGATCTTTCAGAGTATGAATCATTTAGTATGAGTCATTGTAATTTTCTTTCCCATAGTACCTAGAACATAGATCCTCAAAACCATTTCTTGATTTGCTGTAATAGATTTGTTGGTAGTTTGGGAATATGATGATGATTACTAGCTATTATGTATTATCTAGTATAAGTTAGACACTCTGCCAGGCACTTTATACAATATCTAACTCACTCTTTACTGTTGCTCTATGATAAAGAGAGTTTTAGTCCCTCTGTACTGACAGAGAAATGGGGAGTTAAATAACTTGCTCAAGGCCCCAGGCTGGTAGATGGGCTATTGATATTGCAAATCAGGTCTACCTAAATCCAAAGCTCACATTCCTTGTATTTCATGATGAAACATAATGAAATTAGTGGTTCTTTTTCTGAAGGGAACTCTCAGGCTTTCCTTCTCTTAAAGAAGGGACTCAAAAGAAATTTGTTTTAAGATAAGACAGTCCAAGCGTATAGAGCGGGTTCAGTAAGTATGAATCCTGAATTCTGTGAAATGTTTAGGAATTATATTTGCATGTAAGGTGGCTCCACTTGTCTGGATTAAACCTGAAGACCAGGAACAGATTACGTTCAATAAAGTGGAAGGAAATCAGACTTTTGGTGGTGATAGGGAGCAAGTGTATACCGATGTCGAATTATAATGCCAGATACCTGAAACCTACCTGACCTTATAAACCCATGCTATTTCAATAGAAATTTACTTTTAAAAAATACAGTACAAATAGAGTAAATAGAATTTCTTGTTTCCTCTTAAAATAACCTTTACAGTGTCTACCAATAGAGAGGGTTTACTCTGCCAGCACAACCTCTTCTTTCAGGCACGCAGGAAACTCTTTCTACCCTTGCACAAGGGCTCCTCTTAGGAAGGACCTAGACTAGTTTAGATGAAAAATTGAGTTTTGATTTGAAATAGTTTTCCTAATCATGTGGTGGTGTAGACTGAGCAGGCATGTTACTGAAAAAAAAAAAAGTATAAAGTTATATTGACCTTACAATGGCGTGTTTTATAGTTTCCCACGTGTTGCTTGTCCCAGGAGCCAGGTTTTGTTCTCCGTGGGGGTTGGGCTTGCGCTTGGGAGGCTCGGTGAAGGGCCTTGTCAGTGGAGGAAGCGAAAGAACAGGGGCCCAGATTGTCCTCCGAGGAGAGCGCAGCCCAGATTCCAGGCGGGGCGGCGGTTTATCGGAATCGCCTTCCATCTCGGTCAAGGTTTAGCATCAGGTCAGTGGCGCCCATTGCTGTGGCAACGAGGGATTATTTTCTTTAAGCATTTTGTGTTTGTGCAAGAGCTTTCAGTCATTAATCATTTAGCTCTTGTTCCCTATGAGACTTTTGTGAAGTAAACGGGAAAGAAATAACAATTCTTACTTTACAGATAGAGAAACCGAACCATTTTTGTTTGCTGCAGTTATGTCCTGAAAGTGCTGATGTCAGACATTAACCTTTGGGATGGCCTGACTAGGAATTTGAGGGCCTTTTGTTTCACCTCAGAAATAAGGCTTTCTGTTTTTACACAAAACGGACTTATTTTTATTTTGAAAACAGTATTATTGATACTGAGATATACTGAAAAAAATTTCACCTCCTTATTTTACTTTACTTCACCTCTGAAAATTTTACTCACTTCCCATGAAGTTTTTTTAGAATTTAAGTAATTCATGGAAATACCAAGTGCTGCAGAGCTTTGCTGGTCCTGCATTTTCTAATCAGAAAGAGAAAGTAGGCAAACACATCCAGTGTGGTTGGGAATAGCTAATAGGGAGCTATAAAGGAGCTCTGAAAGGATGGCATGGGAATAGTGCACCTGGAATTAATCTGGTGGGCTTCCTGGAGGGGGTGTGTTTTGAATATCAATTTAAAGAAGGATTTCAAAGATGGTATATTCCTCAGCCCAGATGGTTTGCAATAGCTTTCCTGTTTCTTTCTATGAAGTGTAAACACCACCCCAAAAGTGTCAATTATCACAAGAAGCAGAACTTGGCCCGAGGGGTCCTCTGGGCACATTACAGAGTAACAGAGAGGAAATGAAGAAAGTTTTCTGACCATGAGATCTCTCAGATCTATTAACAATGAGGCAGACGGGGCGCAGTGGTAGGGGGAGGTGTCAGTGGAAGCCATTTAAAGCAGACTAGATAAAGCCCAGAAAGAGGACCCCAGGAATGAGTGTGGCTCCAGTGGCAGCAGGGAATACAGTTAGGGCTAGGACTAGTCGCTTGTTTAGTATGAGATGGATTCTTTTTTTTTTTTTTTTAAGATTTATTTCTTTATATATACAAGCTGGGGTACAGGCCAGAGGCACGGAGTGGCGAGAGGGTTCACCAGAGACAGAGCGGGGAGCAGAACAAGCAGATCAGAAACACACTGCTGAGGGGAGCAGCGGGCGAGGCAGGAGAGGTCTGCCGCACCATGTGGGAATCTCCCCGGCTGGGCATCGAACTCGCATCGTGCGCTGTCGACAGCTCCACAGCGCAGCGCTCAACCACTGCGCCACCAGGGAGGCCCCTAGTATGAGATGGATTCTTTGACTAATTAAATTCAATTCTTACACTAATTGGAAGCCGTGAAGAAAAGCAATTTGAACTAAAGTCTCAGCTTCCTCATTTTTAAAATGGGATGAACAAGTCCTATCTGATAACATAAGTATATTATTCCATGAATATATAACTTGTAAAAGTTGATGAGTGAAATAGAAGAGAATGAATTGTGCTTCAGTGGTGTTTGGCAGCAGAGGCGAAGTCAGGTTATGTTATGCCTGGAGCCTACACAGTATTAGGGGACAAAGAAGATAAAATCCTGGTTATCAAATTACAAAGTAGAGTGAATATTTAACTAGAACAAGAGAAGAAACACAAGTCTCTATAGGTAAAAACCAACAAAGCAACAAATAGTACAAAATCCTGCAAGTGAGCACAATGTTTTTATTTATTAATTACCCGAAATATCTTTATTCTAGATCCATATTTATCTATCTTTATGTGTGTGTGTATATTTGATGGCCTCTTCTCATATATGACAATTCTGTAGTTAGTACTTTGTGTAGAGAAAACAAACATTTCAACTTTCTGATGCTTTATCAAAATTTGTTTTTTATTATTGATAGTTTAGTTGCAATTCTCTCAACACTGCAACTTGCTGCTTTTGCGTCATGCAGAATTTTGTGACTATTGTCAAATTTGAGAAAACATCTGGCAAATTTTCTCATGTAACCGTTAGAAGATGTACTTAGATCTTCTATGGGCTAAGTCCTGACTTTGGACATCTCAAATTTTGTTTCTTCTCCACGACCCTTCTAATTTCTGGGCTGGGATTGGAGGATGCATTCACATTTCAGCATTCTATCCCGGGCGCCCCAGCTCACTGGGTGAACAGCCAATACTAGGAATAACTCATTCCTATAACTAGGGACTAGCCGTCAGCTACATATAGATGTGATAGGAACCACATAGTATAAATCCCACATGATTAAGCCAAGTGTGTCTTCAACTCAACTCCTATGGCAAGCTGCGAGATGAGAAATGTGCCAGAAGGGGAGGCAGGTGTTAAATACCTTAATTTTTGTAAATTTTGCAAAGACATAAAACCACAGCCACACATCAATAGGTCCCTACCAGGGAGGTGTACAGGTGCTGCCAGCGGCTTCACAGTCAGCTGCCTCAACGGGTCACATCTACGTGCTGAATGGTCCTGCCCCACACATCAGCAAGCCTTACTCCAAGTGCTAGCTGGTGGGAGGACTTGAGGTGACACACTCGGGAGACTGAAGGCAACATCTTGCCCCATCACTGAGATATGTTTCTTCTGCAGTGGTGAATCTCAATGAAATCATCCAGGCTTGAGGAGCGGATGGTGGCAGATCAGAGATTTTTCTCTTTTTGGAGTCATTCTCACTCCAAAATCAGTGGTTCTATTTGAATTGAAAACCTCTCTTTGAAATTGCTGTGATTTACTTACTCGGAACTCGTCCGGGTTTCCGAGAATCCCTTGTGGGAGCTCCATGGCCCGTGGAGGTGGTAGGGGCCAGCCGGCAGGTTGGCGAGACCTGCCTCAGTCCACACGGTCCTGGGCAGAGATGCTTTTGAAACCTGTGCAAACAGCAAGCGTTGGCCTGGAGGCTGATGGTCATTCCAGAAATGTAACCCCCTGAAACGTGCTGCCAGGCCCTTGTAAGAAGGTAAAACAAATAAAGCTGCTGCCTCTTTGCAACATACGCTGGCTCCTTCCACATCTGCAGGACATTTAGCTCCCTGCATCTGGTAATGTTTGTGCAAATATAATTCCATATTCACTAATAATTCCTGGGGCTAAAGGCCCCTCCTCGGGTAACCTTGTTAATATTCTCTCAAGGCCTGGTGTGAACGCCTCATAGCATTTTGATTAGAATTCAATCTTGTGTTTTTTTCCCCTCTCTGTCTCTTTCTCCCTCTCTCCTCTCATGCTTCTCTGGCCCCCGGTTTCCTGGCCACCCACATTAGGAGACATTCTCCCTCGCTTCCACTCTCCATTCTCAGTTTCAAGGAATTTCCTTGTGTCAAAGGCAAAGTGTGATTGACATATTTTTCCCCTCTTAAGAGCAGTCATCTCAGTGTTTGATTTAACCATCTCCTTATGGGGCTCATACAGTCATTACCTGGGTGAGAGGAAACTCTTGCTCACCCTCCACTCAAACACCAGCCTCAGACCCACACAGCTCATATTTTTATAGACTTTTAAATTGCTGCTTCTCCTGCGCCTTTTTTCTACCTTTTTCATTTTTTTTCTTTTGGCACTAGCAAATGATTCCCTGGTGAGTTGTAGCCCAAGCCTTAAAGAATTTGAGTTAGCTGCAAACAGGTAGACCAGCTGCCTCCTGCCAGTGCCCTCTGCCTGCCAAGAAAAGCATTTGCCTTTCTTTAGCCCCGCTGGGCAGGGTGGATGCTAACACAGGCCCTTCTTCTGACTTCACCAACTCTGGGCAGGTTGTGTTCATTTGGTCCCTTAGTCTTACTTGACTGGTTTATTTGTCTCTTAGGAGAGGACATTAAAAACAAAAACAAAAGCAAATTTGCCGTAGCATGAGGAATTATATTTAAACCCAAGAATAATTTCTTGGCAGTGCAAGGCCTTAGTGTTGGAGCAATGCTGGAATGCATGCATTCCCTCTCGGCTGCTCTGTCATCCAATTACGGTGGGTTCTAAGGGTTTCTGCCTGAGGCGGATGAACCAGATGACCTGGGAAGGTCACTTGCTGCTTTTCAATTCAGCAGCAATTCCCTTCTTCTCTGGAAGGGCCACACTCCTCCAGTGTCGGAACAGAGCTGTCTTAAAGGGATCACTCATGTCTCTACAGAGCAGCCTGAGCCTCAGCCCCAATACTTCTCTCTCCCGAATCACATCTCCGGCTGCTGATTACGCTTTGCTGCCTACTCAAAATTCCCAACACAGGCTGTTCTGCTGTAGTGCAATAAGTATTGTCTTAGGTAACTTCCCATGCCCCAAATCCCAATGTTTCAGGAGGCAAAAAAGTGCTAGAACATAGAGGTTTGAATCTGAGCAAGGAAATTTTCTTGCAGGATTTCAGTAATAAACACAGCTTTAATAAAAATGCAGCATTCAATGAGTTTGTTTTTAATCAAGAGTAATGGCCCGTCTTTAACAATCACTAAAAGCAGTCTTATTAACATAAGATGATTTAAATACTTGCCTGTCATAATTATCATCTGTGTTATGATAAAGAAAGCATAAAACCAACCAAGCACAGCAGACATATGTCCTTATATTGCCAGGAATAGCAGCATGTATATTATAAATTGAATTTCTGATTGACACTGTATCCCATTGCTTTAGGAAACTTGACCATCGAGGAAATGCCAGTACTCAACACTATATAAACACCCAAAAGAATAAATGCCAGACCAAGATCCTTCCAGACCAGTAACTGAGTCTAATAGTAGAATTACGGGATAGCGTGATTACCCTAAAAAAATGGTTCAAAATTGTTAGGATGGACCTCAAGCTTCTCTAACTAATCTCAGTTTTCTATTACAGGTTTCCAAAGACTTTTGTGCAAATCAAGACCTGAAGAACTCAGGGGCTCCACAATGTACTTACATCTTTTTGGCACCTGATTTTGTGTCAACCTGTATACCCAATTGAGATAGCAGGTTTTGTAAATTCACTACCTGCTTTCTAGAGTAGTACTGCTGCTTTCAAACTCAAGTAGTTTCACCAAGATCTAGTATCCCAAGATTTACTTGAAGAACCTATAGTTCAGCATTTTTGTATCCTCCACAACTTTTGGAAAACTTCAATCAGATTTTTATTACATCCTCTATTGAATCTGCCCAATCCACTCCTCCACCATGTTCTTCTTTCCAGGTAGATAAGTAGGATGATTTAAATACTTTCAAAGCTTGTCTTCATGTAAAATTCTAATTATTTTAGTCAAAGATGTTTAAAACTTTCTTTAGTACATAAATTTTAGTGACTATTATTGCATATTTACGCTTTTATTGGTATGAGGTTGAGTTTTTATTTTCGAAGAGCAGGTCTAATATATCCATGTCCTTTTATTCAACTCTCCTGCAGTCTTTCTGAGTGTAAGACAATGAGACCAACTTGATGATCATCATTAATAAGTTCAAGAACTACGTTGATAATTTCTAATATTTTGAGCGGTATATATTTCCAATGAAAAGAAAAATTGAATAAGCTGTGAGCAGTGGGTGATAGGAAACAAAGCCTGGCCCATTTTGGCTTCATACTGGTTTCAGAAGTACTCCATGAAACATGCTTTGGAAACCACTATGTTTACCTATCACCCAGAGAACACCAACCAGTGATCACCTTAAAAAAGCTAGAACTTAGTCTAAAATCACATATCCACATTTTCTGAATGTTATAAAACATGATTTTGAAATGTGTTCTTTTTCCAGGTTATTTAAATACATCCTAGTCCTTACCTGTTTATGGTTACAAATAAGGTTACACATGTGGTTCAACAGCAGCAGGACCCTGGCTAGTGAGATATTCTTCTGGGACATCCCTACCTTCTGGTGCTTCTCAGGGAGCTCTAAGGACTCATGCTGTACACCCCCCCCCCATCAGTTGTCACAACTTAGCCTCATTGTCTATGAGTGCGAAGTGGCTCTGTTGTTACAGAAAGGTCTCTCTGGTTCCTTGCAAGTCTGTGCTCTCTGAGGCCTTTGCAGCACCACCAAACTGCCTCTGGAAGCTATTCTCCCCTTTGCCCAAGAGTGTACACAGACCTTTTCTTTAATACTCTTCAGCACAGCTAAGAACATGTTGTAACCCTTCATATCATTGGGGGAGGGGGGGAGGGAGTCATCCAATCTCAGGTATAACCAAAAGGAAGTATAACCATAATGGTTTTCTGGCTGGCAACTATACATCCTTATACAGCCAGCTAGAGACCACATTTCTGTCCAGCTATTGCAGAAAAACTTTCCTTCCAATATCTATTTTCTTCTCCTTTTGCTACAGGCAAGAATTCTATTCAAGATGTTGACACCTCTCCCAGCTTCTCATGCAGCTAAGTACAGTTACAAGACTAAGTTCTGACTAATGCAATAGAAGTGCACTTCTGTTGAAATCTCCTTGCAGGAGTTGATACAGCTAGAAGATGCATCCTTTTTTTGCCTTTCTGGCTGACTGAATGAGTATGTGATGACAGGAGTTGTGGCAGCCATCTTGGAACAGGAGGTGGTCTTGAGGATAGAAGCCAAACACTGAAGAGATAGAGTATAGAGGCGATGGGGTTCCTAATTACTTGGTGAAGCCACTACAGTAAATTTGGAATAGTCATTCCTGGTCTTCTTTGTGCCCCTTTGGGTTTTCTATGATCTGTAGCAACCTTAACTGTGATATAGCAGCAAGGGATCTACTTTTCCCTTTGTTCTGTGACTGTTTCGCTCCCAGTCTGGTTCCATATGAGTACAGCTTCTCTTCATCATTTAGGAAAGCCCTTCAGCATGTCTAGACAAGAGACTCTTCCCAAGAGAACTTGGGTCAGAGAAGAGAAGCAATTCTCTCCTTACCCTTGAAAACCCAACTGCCAATTTTTCATTTCTTTACTCAGAAGCTGCCTGTTTTCCAGGAGAACTGAGAGTTATAATAATGATTATTCCCTCCAAACCTACTTTCTGCCCACAGCAGTGCAACCTCACCTGGAGCTGCCAGGAGTAAGCACTTCAGGCTCAAGTTTCAGCCACAACTCAGTTCCTTCATCTGAGAAATGGGGAAAAATTAAAATAAACATAAACCACAAATGGTTTTAAAATACACTCTTACATATTAGTTTTGGAATCCCTACCAGAGTGCTTCTTAAATTTTATTTTTGGCTCATCTTACCCAGATGTGCATCTTAGATACACAGCAACACATGACTACAAACCCAGAAATGCACAGACTGGTGTGTGAATACACATGCCTGCACTCACAGACTGTTCTAAATGCTCCCACATTAATATGCACTCCCTAAGCACATACTGTGGCATAGCGTTACAAAAACTCAAAGGACTATCGATTGAGGTTTCGATAATAGAAAATACATGGAACGGAATAGATATAGCAGCCAAAAATAACTAGGCGGGTAGATTATAAAAGAGCCAAGGAACCACTACGGTACTCATTTTTAAAGGCATTGCAATAAGGTAAGTTTTCTATATGCTCCAGAGATAGGTTCTATGAGAGACTAAGCAGGCCAGGTCAACTACTGGTCATCTCAAGTTCCCTTCTTGATGGTGGAAGGATCATGAGTTATCGTGAACTCCTTGATAGTAGCAGGGAATTGCAATCTTGTTTTCCCAACCATAGGCACCCAGCAAGATCTTGAAATATGAATGTATGATTAATATACTCTGCGCAGACCTCCTCCAAAGGCTGTCTGGACCACCTTGTGTATGTACAGGGAAGGGAAAAGGTAAACCACTTGGATCCAGGAGAGTATGAATCCAAGGAGATGTACATTTGGAAAAGGGTGCTTAAGTAGGCATCTGTTGGGACTCTGGGCTCCTGGCCTAGGAACTGGTGTGGGTTTATAACTCTACAAAGGTAAAGATTTTCTAGGATGTTATCCAAGGAAAAAGACATTCATCCATCACTTTCCTGGAGAGGCTACTCTGAAATAGAGACAGACAGAGACTGAAATACTTTGTTTTTCTTTTCATATTTTCACCTTTCTCCTTCTATTTACTTCCTCCACTGTTCCTCTCCTTCCTGGTGTTTAGATTGCTTGAGCACTTGTGTGTGCTAACCGCAGCCTGCCCTACTGTCATTTAGCCAAATTACACATATTTAGGTCTTTTCATCTTTCTTTATGAACCAGTCTCTCTGGTCTATTTAATCATTTTGGCAGTTCTTTTCAGAATTCCACCCAATTTAAAAATAAGCTAAATTCTCCACCCCCGTGGATTTAAAAGCAGCCTGTTGCAAACCCATGCAGAGCTCTCTCCTTGGTTTAATGCATGCAGAGGAAAGATATCCCCATGCATTTATTACTCTTTATTCCCAGTTTTCCTCTGCAGAGTCTGGGGGGAAAAAAACAAAAGGAGGTAAGGGAAAGGGGCAAGAAAATTAGCTTGCTGGAGCTAGAGACCATGCTGATAGTGCCAGGGTTTGTTTGTAAATTTTCTTATTGATTGATTGGCTTAGGTGACAGTTGCATTTGATTCAGAAGTCAAAAAGTACAACGTATATACAACAAACAAAGTATTGCTTCCATTCTTGTTACCTAGGCATCCAAATTTGAAGAAGAAAAGTTACTTATGTCTATGTGTATCATTCCAGTTATTTTAGGCAGATACAATCAACTATGCATATATAAATGTATATATACACACATGTGTCTATAAGTACATATACATAGATACATATGTGGTGTACTTGTTTATCTCCCACCTTGATCACTATTATACAAATAGCAATTGACTACACAATTACTATTATACAAATAGTAATTTACTACCCACATTGCTTTCATTTTAGCAATCTATCTTGGAGATTTGGAAATTAGCCAGTATTTACATATAAGTTACTCCTTCAGTACTTTTTGTGACTATATACTTTCTGTGCTATCATTTTGTGGTCTGCAATTAATGAGCAACTCTGTTCTTTCTGATTTTTCACAGTAACTATCAATGACTATGATAAGGTGTAAGACTACACCTTAGCAATTTAATTACTGACAATACCTCACTAAATAACTTATACATTTTGTACATGTGTGAGTAGAGAGGTAAGAAAAATTCCTGGGTTAAAAGGCATGTATATCAGCATAGCTACTGACTGACTTGTTAACTTTTGCACCCATGACTAATGGATGGGAAATATCTGTTTCTCCTACCCATACACATCATATTTTTAGAACTTTGACAATCTGATGGGGAGGAGGGGACTAAGACAATTTTGTGTAATAATTTTCTGACTATGAGTGACATTGTTTATTCCGCCTCGAATTTTAGAATCATTTGAATTCACTTTCCAGGAAACAGTCATTTCCTTTCCCTATATTTCTATTGATGATGAGCCAACATTCTATTTTTTTTTTTTTGGTGATTTAGAAATTTTATTTCAGATATTGAAGTAACTTGTAAAAATATTTTATTTTTGCTTTAGCCCGCGGCTGATAAAACTTCAACTTTCAAAGCCAACTTTGTTATTTCCCCAACTTTTCCCTTGAATCATGAATTCATCTGGAACCAAAGGTGTTCTTCTAGACACAAACCACAAGTTGTAAAGAAAAAAGGCCTATTTCCTGTTTGAAAAAATAAAAGGCAGAATGTTTACCTAAATTGTTTCCCCCAGCTAGCCTCAGATCATGTGACTTCACTAAAGTGGCTCAGGAAGAGGCAAGTTCCCTTCCAAATCAGTCATCACATAACAACTGAGGCTAAGCAACAAACCAGAGGTTCAAACTGGAAGCTTCACACAAGGATCCTTCAAAGTGTTCAGATCTTTGTATCTGGCTTATGAAGGAAAGTCTTAGTTTGGGAGTGACAAATTAAGTGCTTTAGGATTATTTCTACATAATAAGCCCTGGCTCCTACAATACTTACACATTTATCTCCACATCTAACTGCTTTCTATAGCAGGCTTTCCCAATCTGTTGAGGTAAAGCACAATGATGGCAAGGCGCTCTCTCAGTCATTACCATCATCCTTTAAGAATTTCAAACAATGATACTGATGTGGTTTAACTCTTTTTGCATTTAGGTAAGACCGTACACTATACCAGTTTTATATGTTCTAGTACAATTTCAAAAGTTAATAAACATACGGAAATTAAAACATAAAATGTTAGGAATCAAAAATAACATAGGGGCCAAAAAGTATGGTATGAGGTAGTCAAGGGAGTAGCCTATATGCACATCAGCCCACCTCATCTCAGTGACAAGCTCAGGAAAGCAGAAGCATCCACAACCGCATCTTGCCACGATTACATGGTCATCATGGTACATCAAAAAGTCTGAACTGGCAACCTAGACCAAGACCAAGACAAGTTTTTCATCCAAAAGAAGCCTAAGCCTCCTCTGCAATAGAATTTCCATTCAAGTCAGCCCACACCCTGGGATGGTGGTGGCAAACTAGGGCTGTGTGTGGTTCCTTCAGCAGCAATGATGTTAGATCAATATTGAAAGCTGCGCTTAGTCTGGATATCATCAAGTCTCTGCTGTAATTCCTCATCTTCAAATCGCCCCTCCAGACTTGGGATCAGAGTCTTGGACTCCTCAGCAGTCTCTGGGCAAAGGTTGGCCAAACAGGCCAACTCAAACTTATGAAGTTTTTTCTGGAGCAACAAGCTATGAACACTTGCAATGGACTCTCTGTTTTGTTTTTTTTTTTTAAATATTCTTTTTTTTTTAAAGATTTATTTATTTATACATACAGCTGGGGTACAGGCCAGAGGCGTGGGGCGGCGAGAGGGTTCACCAGAGACAGAGTGCGGAGCAGAACAGGCAGAACAGAAACACACTGCTGAGGGGAGCAGCGGGCGAGGCAGGAGAGGTCTGCTGCACCATGTGGGATTCTCCCCGGCCGGGCATCGAACTCGCATCGCTGCTGCCGACAGCTCCACAGCGCAGCGCTTAACCGCTGCGCCACCAGGGAGGCCCCGGTCTCTCTGTTTTTGAAACGACTGAAGTGGGAGGTATAGTTTAAAGTTTTCATGAAGACATCAGAAAGTTCCTGTTCATCTTCTGCACTCTCATTCTGCTGCTTTCGATGTTCCAGAAGCATATGAACTTCAGAATTTAGAAGAGTCTCAGCTGTTTCAAATTCTTTAGGAAAAATGAGCTGGGAGGCGTCCTCCCCCACGTAGCCGGCCCGCAGGTCACTGCCTCCCGCCGCCATCCCTACACCCAGCGCCCATTCTATTTTTCTTAAAAAGACTTTCTTCCTCAAAAAATTAACAAACCTTATTTTCTATAGCAATTTTAAATTTACAGAAAAATTGAAACAGGAAACACAATTCCCACATACTCCTCTCCTTCCATCTCCCCTTTTGTTAGGAGGGCTCTTTATAAATTAAGAAGATTATCTCCTTAAGTGTTAAGCTACTCATTTATTTTCCTGATTGTCTTCTTTTCTATTTACATGTGAATATATTTGCCTTTTATTTCTTGGTTCCTGGGTTTTGGTTTTGTGACATGCTTAGGTTTTCCCCACTTTGATTTTTTTATAAATCCCACTGTCTGTGAGTACTCATTATAAATGGCAGATAAATCAAACTTTGTTTTTCCAGTAACTAACCAATTATCCAAATAACATTTACTGCATCTTCTATCTTTAGAAACGTTACCTTTATAATATATACTATTTCCATTGTACTTGTACCTTTCCCTGAGATCCCTAATCTGTTCCATCTAGCATGCCGATATTATTTCATTTTAATTACTTAATTATGTGTAGCAATGTGGCACAGCAGGATATACTTAGGGTTTGGAATCAAAAAGATCTTACATTTAAATCTCAGCTAAAAGTCTCTAGATTATTAGCTAAGGCTACAAATTACTTAATCCCTGAATGTCATTTGCAAAGCAGTTATACATACACTTAAATTGAAAGGTTGCAGTGAAAACTTGGTGAGATCACATATACAATGCAGCCAATAAGAACATAGCAAGGGGGCAATACACCTTGAACTTGCAATTAAAACCCCAAACATTGTCAATATAGGGTAGCTATTGTTGAGACAGGGGCTTCTTGGATATGCTTGCTTCATCCCCTTGCATGTGGACTTGGGAACAAGAACACTAACAATAGAACATTAAAATCATGATTTGCTCTCTATCCCTAGTAACATCTTTGTTTCAGTCTATTGTCTTAGCGGTCCAGTGACAACAAAGCAGAACCATTGCTGGCTCTCAGACAGGACCAGTTGGACTCAATTGGTGGTGCATGCCTCTTGAGAAGAGCCCTGAACTTACTCCGACCTTAGCCTCATTGTAATACTAAGACCTTGATCTCAGCTTCTAAATCAACTGCCCTCATTAAGAGTCCTCATTCCATTCTTGAGTGAGGAACTCATGAACCCACTACCATTGGCTTTTAATATTATCATTTTTATTATTTTCATGTGAATACAAGTTCTTTTTTTGAAGAATGAAGGCTAAAACTACTTGTACAAATTTTTATGGAAAACTGAAAGTATAAATCAAAATACTGAGAAACTGGTTCAAAAGATTAGTTTTATAAAGTTAAATAGCAGAATATCTCTGTAAGAAACACCCATTCCTATCATTTCTTATTAATTTGAAATAGACTCTTGGAGAGTCTAAATAGTTTGGGTCTTGTGAATAAATCAGGCAGCTTCATGGGTGATTTCTGTCCATGGAATTCAAAGTTGGCTAGAGAATAGCATGATGGGTGGAAGTAAACTTGTTCTCAATCATGTTTACAACAAAGTGGAATTTAATAAAAGCGGTGTTTAGCTGAACTTGCTTATTCTTTGATTAAAGCCTTTTTCAAGTTTTGCAATCACAGATGGAAGCAGGTACAAAACTTAAATGTAAACTTAAATGTAATAATGCATGATAAGTAATCAAATAGTGGGTGACCATTGCTCAGAGTCAGAAATGGCACCTCACTAGCCCCCCAAACAGTGTAACCCTTCTCATCACAATCCTCCCCCTTTGTTTTTCTTTATAGCTTTACCACCTGTGACTATGTCCCTTATTGACGTAGTTTAGGAGGTGTTCTATCCAGATTTTAAAACGTACATAAATGTCATGACACTTTATCTATTCTATGTCTAAGCTTCTTTCAGTTTGTTAGCTTTTCTACATTGTTGTCCTATATTATCCCATTATATGAATATAACACAATTTATTGTCATATTCCACTGCTCATGGACAGGTGAGTCATTTTTAGTTGGGGCAAACGTGAACCACTTTACTAAAAGAATTTTTGTACATATATTTTGGTTGACAAAGCAGAACTTTCTCTAGCCTAAGTACCCAGAAGTAGAATTCTGGGGCAAAGAATGTACAATACAAGAACTGGGGTGTAGGCAGAGGTGTGGGGTGGTAAGAGGAGTCACCAGAGACAGAGTTGGGAGCAGAACAGGCAGATCTACTGAAATACACTGCTGAGGGGAGCAGCGGGCGAGGCAGGAGAGGTCTGCTGCGCCTTGTGGGAATCTCCCTGGCTGAGTATCAAACTTGTGCTGCAGTGGCTCTGGATAGCTTCATAGTGCTGCACTCAACCCGTTGCGCCACCAGGGATAAATAGTGCCATAATGAACAAAGGAGCAAAGGAGGGCTGATATGCCATTGAACTCATGTTTTCACTAAGAGTGAAATTGCTAGATCATGTGATAGATCCATTTTTAACAGAGAAACACCAATACTATTTCCTATGGATTCTGGACCAGTTTAGTCTATGGCTTCCTTTTTCTCCGCACCCTCTTCAATACTTGTTTCTGGTCTTTTTCCTATGGGTGAGGTGATATCATATTGTGGTTTTTGACGTGCATTTCCCTGATGACATGTGATGGTGAGCATTTTTTTTTTTATGTGTCTCTTGACCATCTGTATGTCTTCTTTGGCAATATCTATTTTGATCTTCTGCCATTTTTGATTGAATTATTTGTTTTCTTGTTGTTCAATTGTTTGAGTTCTTTGCAGATTTTGGATATGAGCCCTGTGTTTGAATGTATGGTGCACAAGTACTTTTCCCCACTCAGGAGGAGGTCTTTTGTTTTCGTGAGAGTTCTTTCATTGTGCAGAAGCTTCTCGGTTTGATATCATCCCATTTGTGCCATTTGTGACAACATGGATGGAGCTGTTGCTGATTTCATGCTCATTAAAATAAGTCAGAAGGAGAAAAATACCGAATGATTTCACTCATATGTGGGATATAAAGAAACAGAACCGTGGAACAATAAAACTAAACCAAATCCTAGAAATCTGACTGCAGACCTGAGGCTACTAGAGCAGGAGAATGTGTGGGAGCGGGGGCAAAGGAGGCCCTGTGGGCTATGTTGGAGGATGAGGGAAGCTTTGGTGGTGGGTGTGGCGTGGTGATGTACTCCTGAACAGGCATGAAACTACACCATGTTGTAAACCAAGGTTACCGCAATAAAATATCACACAATTTAAAAAAATATACAAACAAACCACCTCTATGGAAATAGATACTAAGGTTTTATTTTAAAGAGATTTTGCCAGTTCTTAATTGCTGCTGATTGTTTTTCCTTACTTCCTTGGCTTTGTTTAAATAGAAGATGAACCTGATTTTGCTATGGAATTAGCTCCCTTCTTAGGCAATATAAAAACTTCAATCTTTAGATGTAGCTCTCAGAGGGCCGCTGGCAGACAACCCAGGCTTATTTGGGGAGGGTAGGGGGAGGCACATGGTGGTGGTGGACCCCAGAAAGCAGCAATTTGCCTTTTATAATGATATTGACCAGCCAACCAGCACACTTATTGCTGACATAATTGTAAAGTATTTCTTATTAAGCAATTTTACCACTGTTCACACCAAGAATCCTTTCATTTATATACAATATCCAAATATCTTCTTCTGACCTTTGTCTCATAAGTGTCCTGAGATGTTCATAGTTTATTGAGGTCTTTTTAAAAGAGTGAATTGAGCATGGTTTTTGCTAACAGCCTGTAACTTCTGTGTGGGTGCTAGAGAAGGCAGGCAGATGAATGGAAGGATTTGTCTTCCAGTGGAGAAGGAAATATCTGATGGGAAAGAAGCAACAGATGATGATGTTTGATGCTAAGAATGATGGACATGGTGAGAAATTTATTTAAAAAATAGAAAAAATTAAAAAGTCATTTTCAAGAATAAAATACACTCTGTTAAGTGTAGTTTTCCAACAGTTATCTCTTGGGTTAGATGTAACTAAGCATGTGGTTCAGACTGATAAAACATCTGAAATATTGCAAGGTGACTCTGATGGAGGAAAAGAGTATCTGGTTTCAGGGACAAAGCTTGTTCTTCTGCTAGGAAGGTTGGGTAGATGCATCCAAGGCCACCTCCATGCAAGGTCAACTTTCAGTAGGAAATGGAGAATTCAGCAGATCCAGAACCTACTTAGACAGTTTGGATCTCAAACTGACATGAACTTTTGTAGACTAAGGAGGTTTACTTGGAGCCTACTTCCTCCATTTTAACATTTATTTTGTTATTTTATTTTAAGGGAAGCAAGGCTTGAAATGCTTTACTATCCCCTGAGAGACTGCTTGACTATTACATAGCCCATAAAAAGCAATATTTGGATGATTTAAAGGGAAATGAATCAGAAATTTAAAAGTTCAGTTTTCCTTGTATGGCCCAAGGCTCTTTCCCCAGAGTCAATAGAAATGCCCCTGAGGGTAAAACACATCTTGCATTTTACTAGAACAAACATTAGTACATGGGCATCTACATATAATGATATCTATTCTGAAACATTTGATTTAAAAACATTTAGATTCTCAACCTGACATTTTTCTGTCGATTAGCAGGAGATCTCACAACTCTCCCATTTTCTGCAGAAAGGACACTTTTCTTGCATTAAACCTGCTCATTTGAATTCTTTCAGAGCTGGATGGAAATGAGAGCTCAGTTCCCCGGGGATATTTCATGAGATTGTTCTCAAAAGCTATTCTGGGCATCTCAGTGACATGCACTAAAGGGGCTAATGGTGGGATCACCCAGAGTCCCTCTGCAATCGCTTGGCAACGTTTTTAATGTGGTTATTCCTCATACATTTAATATTTCTTTCCTTTTATTTTTAAACAAGATGCTCACTTAGGCATCAGACTTAATGGGATGTGTTTCTTTTTTCTTTTTTTTTTTTTTAAATTTTTATTTATTTATTTTTTATTTATACATACAAGCTGGGGTACAGGCCAGAGGCGTGGGGCGGCGAGAGGGTTCACCAGAGACGGAGTGGGTAGCAGAACAGGCAGATCAGAAATACACTGCTGAGGGGAGCAGCGGGCAAGGCAGGAGAGGTCTGCCTCGCCAGGATGTAAGTGTTTCTATGCGGGTCAAGAGAGACTTTTTCTCCCACTGAGAAAGGAAATAGGAACCAGCAAATCTAGATTTTTCTCCTCTTCCCTTTGTTCCTGACTATCAGGGGCCAAATCATGCTTCTGGGCCCAGTCTCCTCTGTACAGGGTGGACAGATGACCTCTGGGTCCCGCTCACCGATATGCGCAGGTTCAGCCATGGCAATTATTTATTGAATGACAGCATTTACTTTTACTTGTGAACTTCCCTCTCACTGAATACTGGAATATCTCAATTTTAGAGCCCTAAAGAGTTTAGAATTAGGCTCCAAAGTCCTAGACTTGTGTCTTGCTTCCCGATTTAGCAGCTCTGTAGTCTTGGGAATATTTCTCCATTTTTTTAAGATTTAATGTCTTTACCTGTAAAATGGGGAGATGAAAGCAATGCTTTTAGGCACAATTCTTTGTTATTAAAAGTAGACTCCATGCTGGCTCATTTAGACAGAAAAAGAACTTGTCAAAAATGTTAAACCATTCATAGAATCTTCTAGAGGGCGAGAGAATCAGACTTAGAAACGATGAGGCCAGAAACAACACCAAATGACACTAGAGAAGTTGCTCCACTGAAGACACCGCTGCTGCCAACCTTTGACATCAACTTTGCTTCTTGTAGAGATGGCACAGTTTGCATTGAGAAAGCTCAGTCCTGAGCGCCAGGAGCTCAGCCGCTGAGACCCCGGGGTACGTTCCTCTGGGTGGGCTACCACTCATGTCTGCCTCCCTGTAGCATTCTGCCCTGAGCACACACACATGTGTATTTGATTGGCAAAGCCTAATTCACGTGTCTGATGTCAGCAATAAGGGGCGTGGACAGTAGCTTCTCTACCTTGGGGCTGACCGTGTGGGATATCCCAAAATTCAGAAATGGTGTTTACAAGATATTGGGCAGCCTTAAAGTACTCTACCCAGGTGAAAATCAAGTCCCCAGGTAGGAACTTCTGCATTATATGAATGTCAATTATACTTTTAAAAGCTTATTTTACTAACTTATAACTCTGTAAATGAAAATTGCCAGGAAATCTAGCCAGATGTGCTTTATTCATACCCTCTTATCTATCCAATATAGTGAAATTATAAAATATTGCTAGAAACTATATACCAATAAACAAATTTGTATCTATACACATAATAATTATGTGAGTCACTACCCAACTTTAAAATGTTAAACGAATCACGATGTTGTGGGCCTTTTTCCAAGCTAATAAATATTAATTGACCATTATTTTTAATGGCTGCATATTGTGCTGCTGTATGAATGTATAATTATATTTCATCAATCATCTGTTCAAGAATACCCTGCAAATTTTGCTTTTGTCAAGAGAGTTATGGTGAATATCCACATAGCCAAGTAGACTGGAGTAATTCCTTATAATGCATTTTAAGAATTAGAATTGTCTTTCCAAGCATATACAACTGAAAAGATTTTTGATAGATGAAGTAAAATTGACCTCAGGAAACTTATGACAATTGATACTTCTCTCTGCAACATTTGAGGGTATGTTTTCCCACACTATCACAACATTTGGTATTATCAACCTTTTTCGTGTTAGTTGATTTGCTAGGAGGAAATATACCATTAATATTTAACTTGCATTTCTTGGTTTACTACTTTAATGTAGTTCATATATACTTATTTTTCACATGTAGCTCCTTGTTTGTATATTGTATGTTTATGTCCTTTGTCCAACAACCTATTTTTATTGTTTTTATGGCTCTCTCTCTACAAAAATATAGTAATATTTTGTTTCCTATATATCCTCTAAATAGGCTTCCAAGGCTTTCGTTTTCTACTTAAAAAACTGAAGTAAAACATACATAGTTAAGTACCTGAAATCTTATGTTTACAAGTTGATGTGTATATAACACAGAATCACCACCTAGGTCTATAAAAGTGATACACTCACCGGCTAACAAGTTGCCCTCACAATTCTTCCTGGTCAGTATTCCCCCCTAGAGGTCACCCCACTATTGACACCATGTATTACTATAGCCTGTTCTTGAACTTCAAACAGATGGAATCATAAATGTTAAGAAGTCTCTGGCTTCTTCTGTTCACCATTACATCTGGGATGGGGGTAAAATAGTTCATTTTTCCAAGCCACAATTTATCCACGTAAAATGAAAATAATGAAAGTGCTTATATGATGGTTGTGGAGACAGATGAGCTAACATAAATAAGTTTTTTACAGTTATTAAGTGAATCAATTAATGCAAACACTAGAACAGTGTTTGACCTGTAGTTAATATTGATGTTTGGTACATGTTCTCTACTAGTATTACACTATTGGATTAGATTTGCTAATTTTTATTTAGCATTTCTATATCCATATACATAAATTAATTCCGTCATGCTTCAGCATTTGTGCAAATATTTGGCTACATTTGTATGGTTTGCATATTCAGTCTTGTTAGTAAATAGTAACTTCATCCAGCTGTTTCATCCCAAGGTTGTGGAATGAACCCTTACAACTCACATCCACCCAAGATTCCTATTAAATCTGCCGCCCAGAGACACTTCAGAGCAGCTGGTTTTTCTTTGTCACCGCTTTCTCCATGAAGTCCACGCCTCTCCCCCCATCACTCTTTTTGTCCACCACAAGAGCCATCTAGTGGTCTTCACACTGCTAAATGTGGTCCTTCCCATTTCACAGAGATCCTTTTCAGTAAAATGATGGTATTTCATTACTAAAAAGATATATAACCCTTATTATATTTGTAGGATTTTAATTTAAGCAAAGTTAAAATCGCCAAAAAAAATGAAAAGAAAGCGCCTTTGCAGAGCTACCAGGCCCTTCATACTACGGCCACCCCCTCGCTGCCTGCTCAGCCCCATATTCTATACAAAACCTAGCAACGCCTTCCCCACCGCTAGCCTGACCATTGTCTACTGATCATTTCTCACTACCTGACATATCAAACAAACCTCCCCCTGTAATCTTTCATCTTACCAGTTTCTCCCTACTTTAGTCCTCCAGCTTGTATAATTATGCATTTATTTGAATGCATAAGACTGCCTGTCTCTTAGCTTACTATTTTATCTGCCACTCACCTAGCGGAACAATTTGCATCAAATTGCTCAACGAATATTTTTTGAATGAATGTCCCCTCCTCTAGCAACAGAAACAGATGCATAAACAATAGCAATGAGAGGAAAGGCCAAAACCTGACATATCGAGATAGATGTCAGGGGATGGAGGAAGAAGAAACTGCCAGGAGACTCTCCTGGTTGGGACCTTACATGCAACTGCTAATTGATGAACTACCCTCCCCTTCTCTGTTAGTCTCTCCTAGTTGAAATGTTGGCGGAGCGGTCTATGTTATTCTTTAACACACGGAGAAGAAGGTGACCCCATAACAGACAGAAGATGCAAAAATCCCAAGGGAGCCAAGGAGGAAGAAAAAGCCCCTAGCCTCTTGGCTCACATGCAGAACACAATGGGGGCTCTGAAGGGCCAGAGCCATCCCCCCCAACACACAAGCCCTGTTTATTTTCTCCTCCAGCAGAGGGGGCGGCACATGTCAGCTGCAATGGTGCATCCTGATGAGTATTTATTGACCCACATGTCACGTTGACAGACATGTGGGCAGGCAGACAAAGATTTCTGTTACAGTCTTCACTTCTCTGTGCTCGGGGTTGTGACGCGCCTGACATTTCCCGCAGGGGTGCTGACTTCCCAGCTGCTCCCGGGGATGTGGGGTGTCTCACTGAGGGGGGTCAATGCAGACACTGTGTCACATACTTTTCCAAGAGCTGGCCATTCTGCCACCCACACCCCTACTGCTGGTGGTCTAAAGACCTTTCCCGTTGCCCTAACCACACACACCGTCACCTAGCCCATTGCTATTGGTCTCTTCCTACTAGTGTGTCCACCCTCACCTTGATTCCATCAAGCATTATAGGTGACCAAAGTCCTTGTTCATTTCAAAGAGGGAAGTCTGGGTGACACCAAGAATCATCTTTGCAGTAAAGAAATGGGCTGTTTTGATATGAAAAATACAACTATGGTCACTGCGTGACGTTTTTCTCTCGTTTTTAGTATTTTCTTCTCTGTTTCCTGGGTTTTCTTTTCCATCTCTCATCAGAGCTGATGTTAAGTTTCTTTAATTTTTAAAATTTTTCAAGTCTTTTACTGCTATCATAGAAAGAAACAGAAAAGCACTAACAGCAAATGCACAGGTTAAAATAGTTTAAGGCAAGTACTCTTGTAAACATTACCTATGACAAGATAAAGTTTCAGTTAATAAATTTCTGCCATCCCCCCATACCACCCTACTGTCAGCTAGAGTAACCATTGTCCTAACTTTTACTGTAACCACTTTCCACTTTTCTTTAGTTTTATCACCTAAATGAATTCTCCTAAACACTAATGTTGCCTGTGTTTTGTATATCTTTTATCCATAGGTTCCCCCTCCGTCTCCTTACAATTTGTTATTGAAGAAATTGGTTCACTATCTGTAGAGTTTCTTATAATCTGTATTTTGCCAATTGCTTCCCCAGAGCAAAATTTGGTCTGGACTGCTAGCCTCTGTGTTTCCAGTTATATCTAAACACCCAATTCAGATTTCTTTATTACTTTTTTTGGCATAATGACTTCATAGGTGATGTGTTTTCCATATATATGTACATATATCTCAATATTTCTCTTTTTGTGATACTAGTAGCATTAGTGTTCAATGCTCTAGCTCATAATTTATGATGCTAACACCGATATTCCAATACTGTTAGTCTTCCTTCATGAATTTATCAAAGTATTCCTATCAATTAACCATGAAGTGTTGTTTTGCCAGTGGCACAATTTGCCAGTGGTACAAGTGAAACGGCATTAAAAAAAAAAAAGTTGGACTTTGCTTGATGCTGCTGGTATATGGCCCACACTTGGAGAAACACAGAGGTGTGATGGCAGGGGCTTGTATTTGGGTGTCCAAAATATATCTTCAAATCTTGGCCATAGATTTTGGATTAGGACCAAGATGGTAAAAGAGGGGGTTCCTTGACTGACTTCCAAGAGAAACACCTAAAAGCCAGATGGGCACTACACTAAGAGTCTGGATTGGGGTATGACTGAAACACATCTTGGACATCAAAGATCAGAACACATAGTACCAGAGGAGACACAGAGGAAATATTTGAATGGTTTGGAGAGAAATGCAGCACAAAATAAGAGACACAAACAACAAAACTTACAGCCCAGCCAGGTTCCCTGAGGAGGGCAGAGCAGAAATGATATAGAAGAGCAGACCCTTGAATGATGGAAAATCCATATCGAGGAGCTGGGTTATTTCATATACGCCAGGTCCCCAGGAAGGAAAAGATCAGAAAAAGCTCTCTAGACTACACCCCTCCTCAAACTCACTGGGACTGGGACTGACCTCCTAAGATGTACTGACCACACACAGATTAACAAGTGTCATGTCTGGAACTTCTTTTGAGAGGGATATCAGCAATGCCACAAACACAAACCAAATTCTCTCAGCCTATCACATTGACACCAGTGCCTACACCAGTCCAGTCCCCTCCCCACCCTGCTGAATCAGCAACTGCAAAAACAGATCCCAGGACTAATGGAAGGCAGCCAAGGCCAGAAAACAAAACAAAAACACTTTATCAAATTAAAACACAGCACCACCTGCAGGACAAGTAAAAGTAGTACAACTCTCTAAGTTACTGATACAGATTTTTTTTTTTAAAATAGGGAAATTTAAAGTGGCATAATGGACAGAAAAAATATAACACATGGCAACTTGAGACCTAAAGTGGCTACATCCCAGAAAGAGAACAAATCTCTAGACTCAAACCACAAAAACATGGAGGATTTTTTCCCATATGAATAGAGTTCAAATTTGCTGTAATAAAGAAACAACAATAGAAGACAATTCATAAAGGCAAGTCAAAGTGATACAAAATAACTCAGAAAAGATAAAGACATACAACAAAATTCAAAGAAACTAATGAGCTCAGAAAACAATGAACAAAAGATAGAAACTGAAGCTTTAAGTAAGAATAGAGATACAGGATGTAAAGAGTTCAATGAAAGGATTCAAGACATCAAGAGAAAGTTATGGAAGCATAATAAACAAATGGAGGATCAAATCAGTGACCTTTAAGAAAGCAATGCACAAAGCAGCCAGGTTAAAGAACAGAGAGAAATAGGATGTAAAAGAAGTAAATGGAGAAGCGCTTGGAGAGATGTCTGACTCCATTAATGAAGGCAAATTAATAATGGTTATCCCAGGAATAAGGGGAAGGGAAGAAACAGAGAGCCTATTGAAAGAAATAATAGAGGAAAACTTCTGAAACTGAGGGAACTAAGAACTAAAATGCAATCTATGAAACTAAACGAACACCTAGTTATCCAAATGCAATAACACCCATGACAAAACACATAGGAGACCCGCCTCAGTTCCAAATATAAACATAAACTCAAAGCAAAAGGTTGAAAAACAATCCTACAAGCAAATGGTACCCTGAAAAAGGCACAGCCATACTTACTTCAGATAAAATAGATTTTCAGCTAAAAAAGGTAACAAGAGATAAGAGTGGATACTATATAATAATTAAAGGATTACTATATCAGGAAGACATAGCATTCATCAATCTATATGTGCCAAACAAAGGATCATTAAAATATATAAAACAATTATTAACAAGCCTAAAAACAGATATGGGCAGCAACATAATAGCAATAGGAGTCCTCCACACCCTTCTTACATCAATGAACATATCAATTAGACAGAAAATCAATAAGGAAACAGCAGTCTTAAGTGAGATTTCAGGTCAGGCAGGCTTAAAAGATTACACAGGACATTGTACCACCAACAAGTTGAGTACACATTTTTCTTAAGTGCACATAGAACATTCTCAAGGGAAGACCACATATTGGGTAATAAACCAAGTGTCAATAAATTCATAGAGATTGAAATCATATCAATTATCTTCTCTGATAACAATGGTATCACCAGAAATTATCACAAAAAGAAAGTGGAATAAACCCTCATCTGTGGAGACTAGATCTGCTATACTAAATGTAAATACTATTGGGTTTATATGAAAATCAAAGGAGAAATTAAGAACTACCTGGAGGCAAGTTAAAATAATGAAAAGAGCTACAAGAACACATGGAGCATAGCAAAAGCAGTCATAAGAGAGGAGTTCATAGAAGCTTACATCAAGAAATAAGAAAGATCAGAAACAGAAAATTCAGTCTTACATCTTAAAGAACTTGGAAAAGAAAAAATGAAACAAAGTCACTAGAAGACATGAAATAATAAAATTTAGAGAAGAAATAAATGAAATAGAAATGAAAAAGACTATCCAAGGGACCAAAGAAACCAAAAGCTGATTCTTTGAAAAAAATAAAACAAAAATTGACAAAGCTCTAGATAGATTCATTAAGAAAAAAAAAGAGAAAACATATAAATAGAACCAGAAATAAAAGAGAAGTTACAACAGATGTCACAGATATAGAGTCTCGTTAGAGATTACAATGAGCATCTCTATTTCAACAAACTGGATAACCTACAAAAAACAGACAATTTTTTAGGAGCATACAACTTTCCAAGACTGAATCAGGAAAAAAAAAAAAACCTGAACAGATCAATTTCATGGAAGGAAATTGGAACAGTAATCAAATGTCTTCCAAAAAACAAAAGCCCAGGAACAGATGGTTTCACTACTGAGTTCTATAAAACCTTCAAAGGTGAACTAATCCTTATCCTCAAACTCTTTTGAAAAAAGTTAAAGAAAGGGACTACTTCCAAGCACATTTTATGAAGCCAACATTACTCTTAATAAAAAAAAAAAGCACAGTACACACACACAAACACAGCAATAACCCTGATGAACACAGATGCAAAATCCACACTAAATCTTAGCAACGAAATTCAACAATACATCAAAAGAATCCTACATCCTACATAAATTCTACATCAAGTAGAATTTATTCCAGAGGTACAAGGATAGTTCAACATCCAAAAATTAGTCTAAGTAATTCATCACATTGACAAAAAGAAAGATAAAAAGCATATGATCATATCAATAGATGCAGAAAAAGCATCTGAAAAGAGTCAACATCATGATAAGAGTATGATTTCAAACTCTCCAAAAAAAAAAAAATAAGGGTAGATGGTACACACCTCAAACTAATAATGAACATATATGACAAACCCATAGCTAAAACCATATTCAATGATAAAAAACAAAAAAAAATGTTTTCTCTAAGATCAGGTACAAGAAAAGCAAGTCTACTTTCACCATGGATATTCAACATAGTATTGAAAGTTCTAGCTAGAGAAATTAGGCAAGAGACAGATATAAAAATAATAATCCATATTGGGAAAGATGAAATAAAACTATTACTATTTGTTTGTGACATGACAATACACATTGAAAATGCTTAAGACCCCACTACAAATTAATCAAAATGGTAATACGGTACAATAAGCTGGCAGGGTAAACTAACAATTTATAAAAGTCAGTTGTGTTTATAGATGTAAGCAATTAGCAGCAAGAGAAAGAAATCGAGAAAACAATCCTATTTACAATTACAACAAAAACAACTAAATACCTAAGAATAAACTTAAAGTTGGTGAAGGACCTATACAATGAAAAGTACATTAAAAAAAAAAAAGAAGACGACGGGCCTCCCTGGTGACGCAGCGGTTGAGTACTGCGCTGTGGAGCTGTCAGCAGCGGCAATGCAAGTTCGACACCCAGCCTGGGAGATTCCCACATAGCACCGCAGACCTCTCCTACCTCGCCCGCTGCTCCCCTCAGCAGTGTATTTCAGTCGATCTGCCTGTTCTGCTCCCCACTCTGTCTCTGGTGAACCCTCTCGCTGCCCCATGCCTCTGGCCTATACCCCAGCTTGTATAAATAAATCTTAAAAAAAAAATAGAAGACACAAAGGAATATAAGGTCATTATCTGATCCTGGATTAAAAGAATTAACATTGTTAAAATGGCCATCTTACCCAAAGCAATGTAGATTTAATGCAATCCCTATCAAAGTTTCAATTGCATTCTTCAAGGAAATAGAACAAATATTACTGAAAGTCATATGGAAGTGCAAAAGACCCAACATAGTTAAAGCAAATCTGACAAAAAAGAACAGTGGTATCACACCCCCAAAATTCAAACTACACTACAAAGCTACAATAATCAAAAACAGTATGTTACTGGTACAAAAACAGATACAGAGAGCAATGGAATAGAATTGAGAGCCCAGAAGTAAACCCACACTTATACAGACAGTTAATCCACATGAGAGAATACACTGCAGAAAGGAAATTTTCTTCAGCAAATGATGCTGGGAAAACTAGACAGCCACATGCAAAAGAATGAAACTAGACCACTATATCCCACTATATAAAAAATAAACTCAAAATGGGTTAAAAACTTGTATGTAAGAAAGGAAATCATTAAGTACACAGAAGAAAACATGGGCAAAACACTCCCCAACACTGGTTTCAAGGTTTCATCTCCAACAGCCAGAAACAAAGAGAATATAAACATATGGGACCGTATCACACTAGAAACCTCTGCACAGTGAAAGTAACCATCATTAAAACAAAAAACACACTCTGAATGGGAGAATATATCTGCATATTATACATCTGACAAGTGTCTGATATTTAAGATCTACAGAGAACTCAAATAATTAAAAAAATAACAACTCCTCCCAGTCCCCATACAAAGCATGTCTGCAGACATCAAGCTTCTCAGGTCACTTCCAGTTCTGTCTCTCCTGCTATTCTTCCCCTTCAGAAGCAGATACAGTTGTGGAGCTGGGCTGTGTTGTGTAGGATGGAGCTGTAAGGCTAGTGATGAAGAGGTTGCTACTCGTAAGTAGAAAAATGTTTCAAGTTGACATTAAGATTTCCCAGCAGGGTCTAATTGTCCTTTGAACAACTGCAAATTCTTCTTTTAAAATGTTTTTATTGTTAAATAATTCCCATATCATATGATTTACCTTCTTAAAGTAGACATACAATTCACTGGTTTTTAATATGTTCAGAAAGTTGTGCATTTATTACTATTATGTAATTCTGGAATATTTTCATAGAAAAAGAAGCTTTGACCCACCAGCAGTCATTCTGCATTATCCCCTCTCTCCAACCACTACGCTGGTAGCCCCTAGTCTACCTTCTGATGATTTTCCTATTCTGGGCATTTCACATAAATGGAATCATACAATGTGGATTTTTGTCTGACTTTTCATGTTTCCAAGGTTTATCCATATTGTAGCACCAGTACGTCATTCCTTCTATGACTGAGTAATATTCCATTGTATGCATATAGAATGTTTTTTATCTACTCAGCATTCAATGGACATTTGGGTTGTTTCCACCTTTTAGTTATCACGAATAATACTTCTATGAACACAGGTACAGATTTTTATTTGTTTATGTTTACAGTTGTCTTGGGTATGTATTTCGTGGAATTGCTGGTTCATGTTTGATTTCTTAAAGAACCATCAAACTCTTTTCCAAAGAAACTGTGCCATGTTATACTTTTTATATTCCAACTAGTAATATGCAAGAATTCCAGCTCCTCTGGATCCTTGGCAATATTTTTATTGTCTTTTTTATTGCAATCCTGCTAGTGAGTGTGAAATGGTATCTTGCGGTTTTGGCTTTCATTTCTCTAAGGACTATTAATGTTGGGCATGTTTTCATATGTTTGTTGACCACTTATATGGAAAATATTTTTTAGATAATGGACATATTCCTAGAGAGATTTGCCACTCATTACTAGTTCTCACTTATTTTTCCACCTTAGCAAGGCTGTCATGGGAATATCCTTCAGTATTTCTGAATACCTGCCCCTTGGTTTTTACTTGGCCAGGCTTACACAGCAGAAACAGCAGACTCTGGGAGCAGGATGGGGGCAAAAGTCAATGCCCTATTTTGTGTCATTTGCAAAAATTCCCTAAGAGTGAAAGACACCCAATGGCTTAGTGTTTATCTCTTTCTTTGGGTCCTGTTTTTAAACAGTGTCTCCTTTGATGGTCCTAAGAGAGAGGGAAAGAGGAAACTCTGCTGCTTTATCTTAGATGAAGGAGAGAACTAAAAAGTAATCCATGGAAAAGTCGAAGTGGCATTCATAGCCAGGACTAGCTCCAGGCCCCTCTTGCCCTGTTCCTCTTCCTTTCCCAGCTTTTCTTCCTGCTGTGCTACTCAAAGTCTTTCAAGAGGCTCTCAAGTATCTTCTCAGCAATGTACATAACAAACTTATTCTCGAGCCATGGGAAATCCAGCATGTTCCCAGGTTAATAGCTGTTATGAAAGAGGCTGATTTCATCTATGTGCTTAGCACTGGGCTGGGTGCTGGTGCCAGGACACAGACAGAAGAGCTTGTTTTTACTGAATTTTTTCAACAGACGTCTCTGAGCACCCGCTGTGTCCCAGACTCAGTTGGGGAAAAATAACTGAAGAAGACAATTTGGGAAAAATAACTTGGAAATCAAGTCAGTGTTTGCTGCATCCCACGTGGAAGGTCTGTATGTGAAGGAGAGCCCGGAAGAGGCAAGTGGAGCGCTGAGTGACAGAGTGACGTCCCTTTGAGGTTATAAGTCATGGAGATGATACTAGTAGCACAGCAACCCACTGACCAAGGAGTTTGGTCGGGGAACTCCCAAGGTCAAGGAAGGAAGAATCTTTACCATGACATGCTGCCGGAAACAAATGTTTTTGAGCTTTGACACATTTCCTTGAATTTCTCCTACTTGATTTGAGGCTAGCTGATTTCATTTACTCCTATTATTTACGGAGACAGTAAGCAAACCATCCTTCATGCACTGCTAGGAGGCTAACACGGCTTTAAGTATAGTCTTATTAAGACCCTGCAGCTTTTCAGTGGCCGTTGTTGCCCTTTTAGTTGCTGTCAATTAGTTCTCCGTTGCTGGTTTTAGTTTTCTACTTGATAAGCAAAGAGTTTTAGTCCACCTTGATTAAAGCAGCGAAGCCCCACCTCTGCCCTGGCAACTTTCTTTGAAGTGCATGTAAACTCTCCATTCAGATCAGCGCAGCAGGGTGCAGAGAAGGATGAGCTATGAGCTGATAACATGAGGGGCTGGCCAGATGCTTCAAGGCAGGCAGCTTCCTTCTGCTGATAGAATCACTAGAATTTGCTCTCTCCATAATGGTTTAGGTGCAGTTGAGGGAAAAAAACCACAAAAATCAAAAAATCAAAAGACACCCTCTTAGGTCTCTTCCCTACACTGTCCAGATCAGACCAGAGTCTGTTAAAGCTGGCGGCAGGCTTTCCAGTGCTCTGAATTTCCCCAAAATCTGGATTCTTCCAAGATGTCCCCTTTGGTAAAATACCAAATGGTATCTTAAAAACACCAAAAAAAAATAACTATGGTATTTTTTTTTTTGCCCTCTTACAAGACTGTTTTCTTCTTTATTCTCCATCTCTTTCCGCAGAATCATTATTTTATTTTCCCCCCACTTCCTCCTCCACCTGTTTTTCTTCTTTACACATATTTTCAAGTGGAAGTTATGCTTCTGATAGTAACACATTTTAAATGAGCCACTTTACTTCTTTGGGGATCAGCTCTTCATCTGTAAAATGTAATAATCCTTACATTTCCCCCTCACGTTGAAATAATCTATGATGATTTGAAATAACAAGTTTGTTCAAATAACCCAACTTTCTTTTCAACCCCCTAAAGTGTGGAAATTGACCATATCATGGCTGGCAAGCCAAGTGATAACTCAATCCCCATTTTCTTTCTCTTTGGGGACTCCTTTGCTCTGCACCAACATTGTATAGTCAGAAACAACCTCTGACAATTCCTTGTCCCCACCCACCACCCCAGAAGCCTGAGAATGATAGGGGTGTGGTTCTGCTCCAGCGGCTTTAGACATTTCGTCTGCATCAGAAGCTCGGGATCTAGGGACGAGGGATAAACTGGAGCAAAAAGTCAGACAACACAATTTTTCAAAAGGATTATTTTTGAACTCTTAGAGATTATTCTATGTAGCTCAGATTGAACACTCTACTTTCCATGCCATATATTTTCAAGTTCTTTCCCTGATAGAATATTTAAGAGAGCCTCTCTCCACCAAAAAAAAAAAAAAAAAAAGAATGATTTTTATTTTCCATATGGTACATGCTAACAATCCTGGAATTTGACCACATTTATGTAAACATGCAGCGATATCTATAAATTATTGGACTTCTCCCAGTTTGAATTTCCAACAATGTTCTATAATCATTACAGCTGTTCTTACTTTAGCCTCAGAAGATATTTTGGTCCATTTATATGGCTGATTAGTCATTTAGACTGTAGACTACATTTATTACATTGTTTGGGGGTGGGGAACACAACAGATATTCCCTGGGGGCACGAAGATTCTCCATCTCGGCCAAGGATTGTGCAAACTGTTGGAGGTGCCCTAAGCTGAGCTCTCTCACCCTGACCGACAATGACCGCCCGTCACCAGTGCCACCTTGCACTTTGAGGTGGTCCCCCAAGAACATTTAGATTGAAGAGGCCTAGAGAACTGACAACCTCACTTTTAAAAATCTGGGCCTTATCCAACAGATCTGGGACTTGTCGGTGGGAAGGGGACCCCCTGGGCCTTCATAATAGCATTGTAGGAATCTTGGCAGTAAAGACCAAACTGGGCTTTCTCACTCGCCCCTTCCCCGAAGCCCTCCCTCTCTCCCCCCATACACTCATCTCTTTTACAGGTCTCACTGCTTAGCCCAGGCCAGCTCAGATTCCCTGAAGGTCCCCCAGGGCCAGAAATCTTGGGCTCCAGCCTGGTGCCAACATGCGGGCCAGCCTGCAGGGGGCGCCCTAAAGCAGCGGCTCTTCCCCAAAGCTCTGGTACCCGGCAGAGAAATTCACCATTATTTGTATCACCCACACCGTTTATTCATACAGCATCCTAAGTTATAGCTACTTCACACCCTGCCCCTCAAGAACTTTTATATGTCTCATTTAATTTTTTTATTTGCACCTCACTTCCCCCCGTGAGGTAGCCTGCACAGAGGTGAAATGATCTTACTAAGTTAGGTGGGAACCAGTGATAGAGAGAGGATTCAGGGTCAAGCGTCTTCATTCCGAGGCCTGTGCTTCCTCTACTCGAGTTCTTTACAAGGAAGATAATAATAAACAGAAAACACTTCTGCGATCCCTTTTATTTTCATTTTCCTCTTTAAGACTTTGACATGTTTTATTTATGTCCGTTCTCCTGAGATCAGTTTTCATGAAACTCTAGAACTTTACTGGCTGTTCTCCATGCTCAAACAATGTTGGGTAGGCAGGCACTCCAGTTTTGTTCTGATTTATTCAGCAGATGGAGAGTTATTATCAATATTTCTTCAGCGTTTGAGGGGGTATTTTTGGATGATAAAGTTAGTTTCCATTTATCATCATTTTAGCCCCAGTGCTAGCTTTGGGAGCTCTGATGTTTGCTCTATGAATGTAAACCATGAGGTTGCATTCGACTTGATCTATTCTCCAGGCCAGAGGCGAGACCGGAGGGCAGAAATCGATGGTGGCTTTTGGCAATTTAGTGGCAAACTTTTTTTAATGTTTATTTATTTGTTTTCTTACACCATTGTTAGTTTTTGGACAGGATTTGATTTCTTTCCTCAGGCGTAGTCCCCGAAGTTCTTCCACCCCATAGCCAGAATGATCTATCACCACAAACCCTTGTGCTCCCCCCTCCTCTGCTGGATGCCTCAGATCTGTGGTCAGCTTGTAAGTTTTGTCTTTTCCCTGATCCTTGGTTTGGTTTCTCTATATTCTGCATATGAGTGAAGCCATCCAATATTTATCTTTTTCCGATGTGGTAAAAAAGGAAAGCTCTTACACTGCTGGTGGGAATGCAGACTCGTCCGGCCTCTATGGAAAGTCGTGGAGGTTCCTCCAGGCACTAAAAGTGCCATATGACCCAGGGATTCCACTCCTAGGAATCTACCCAGAAGTCACAAAAACTAATCTGACAGTGGAAATTTTTACTTGACCAAAACCCAGCATTGGCTCAGATCTTTAGAGCTGGAAGCAGGCAAAGAAAACGTTTAGAAATGCTGGTTCAGGGCTCTTGTTCTCACCGATGCAGAGTGAGACGCAGATAATCAGGCTTGTCTGAGCTCGGACTGCTCCAGGGCAGTGCTGGAACCAGAAGCCAGGTCATCTGCTTGCTGTCCCAGGGCTCGCCTTGAGCCGCAGCGCCTCTCGGAGACAGCACTGGCCACAGCTGGAGAACGCCGAGGGGGTCTCTAACTACTCAGCTCATTTTAGCGAACATTCATGAGGCCACACCCTGAGCTCTCAGCCAGGCCAGGGACGGGACGCACAGCTTGGAGGCACTTGTGTAGGCGCGGCCTGCGGCTCCTCAGTTCTGTTTCCAGCAGCTGGAGGTCAGGCCTCCTAGGGTGGAGGTGTCTGCAGTGAGGAATCCCTCTGGGCACCAACACCCTTGATCTGAATGAATGGGGCCCCACTTTTTCCTTTATTTCCTGTGGCCAAAAGAAAGGCTCCGGAGAGGTTTTCCAACCACACCACATGAAGAGCACAGATGAGGGTGCAGGGAGACGCGCTGGATGTGGAAGTCACAGAACGTGGGCCCAGAAAGGAGCCTCTTGGTAACGGTGGGTGTGCTCCTCTGGCTGAGCAACGCCGGCGGTGGGGGGGCACGCGGGTGTGGCCTTTTGTGCTCTGACCGCAGGGGTCTGCGCTGGGCCCCCAGAGAGGCTGAGCAGGAGTCCTGGCTGACTGGGCCCTCCCGCCACCCCCTTCCCCCCCCCCACCCCCCCGCGCGAGCACAGTGGGGGAGAGCTGACATTGCTAAGAATAGCCCTGGTCTTTGGGATTTGCTCTTTTCAAGGAATCGGTGGAATTAGAAATGAGATAGCAGCTCTAATCAGTCACATATGTGGGGTTCTGTGCCCCTAGGAAAGAACGCTGACTGCGGCTCCTCGCCCGGAGGGGAGCCGGGTCTGCACCTGCCAGCGGGCAGGACCGTCTCTGTCCCCCAAAGGGGCCTGAGCAAAGCGCCCCCGGCGTCGCGGGCAGCCCGTCACCCCGCCGGGTCCGACTCCCGGCTGAGCAGCCCCCGCGGTTCGCAGAATTCCACGGTGCACGCAGATCAGACTGAGCCAAGAAAGGGGTGAAGGAGCGCTTCTCCCCCACCCTTCGTCTTATTTCCTTATGTTCCAGCATGGGGGTGGGGAGGTTGGAGAATAGCCACAGGGTGAGAGGATGGGGCTTTGTCTTGTTTTGTTTTGTTTTACTCTTTATGTTATACGAATGTGAACCTGTGTTAAGTATCAAGGGCGGTGGCGTGAACGGCGGGCGCCCTCCGCCCTCGCGGGCCTGACTCACTGGCTTTCTCGTAGCGTGTCCTGACCGCCTGCACTGAATGGCCCTCAGACACACCTGCAAGACCTCAAGCAGCCTGGGGGGGGCCACTTGCCCCCTTCCCCAGGTGTGTTGATGTCCTGATACCTACCTAGGAACCCCGCCCCCGCCGGGTACCTGTTCATTTGCTCCTCCTTGCACCTCTCAGCTTTCCCCTTCTACCCGGTGTCAGGGTCTTGGGGTCGCTGACAGCTTCTCTGGGTCCTGCATTACACCTTCAAGAAATAAACAAGGCAAATGAACCTTTCCCCTTCTTCTGAGGCAGCACTGTTCAGCTTAGCTTCTATGCTGACCCTTTATTCACAGACCCGCAAAGAGAACAAAATCTCATGTCGAGGTTCTTGCCAACTCCTTCATACTTAATTTACGAATCAAATTAAAGGTTGGTTTTATAGTCCTCCATCTGTGCTTAGCTAGAAATATCCTCTGAATTATTTGTGATGGGTGATGGGTTGAGGACACAGGCTCTCACACAAGACACTAATAGAAACTTTCACTGTCTAGATGTAAGTATTCCAAGGGGAGCAAAGAACAAGGTTAATTTTCCGGAGAGATTTAAAGTCCAAAGTCTAATCTGCAGTTGTGCATATCCTGGGATCTTCATTATGCCATTTAATACAAAAGGAATTAGGGCCTCCCTGGTGGTGCAGTGAATTAAGTCTCAGCACTATGAAGCTATCTGCAGCCACTGCAGCACAAGTTCGATCCCCAGCCAGGGAGCTTCCCCCATGGTGCAAGATCTCTCCTGCCTCACCCACTGCTCCCCTCAGCTGTGTATTTCAGTAGATTCGCCTGTTCTGCTCCCCACTCTGTCTCTGGTGAGTCCTCTCACCCCCCCACCTCTGGCCTACACCCCAGCTCTTCTATGCATAAATAAATAAATTAAAAAAATAAAACAAAAGGAAATAAGTAAAGAAGCAGAGGGTGTGAAGTGGGAAGGAATGGGGAAGGGCGGTCGGGAGTGAACAGCAGATGACATGTGGGCTAAAACCCCAGGCAGGTGAGTCCCGGCTGCCTGAGACACTGTATTAGCCCTGGCCCCCATGGACCCCAGATTTGTCAGTGTTTCTCATCTGCATTTCTCACTGCGTACGACTGCACCGAGCTCGTGCTCACGTGAACATGGCCCCTCAGCTTCTGAAGGGGGCACCGGTGCAAAGTAAGGGCTTAGGCTCAGAGATGAGGGGTCCTGTTCCTGAGGTCCTCACTCTGGTCTCACCTGTGGCTGTTGCTGCTTGCAGCTACCATGTTGGGATTTGTGATAAGCAAACCACGTTCACTCGCTCAGCTGGAGTGTGAAGGGAGACCCCAGAGCTGGGCGCCTGACGGCTGCCACAGCCTGGCCATTGCCACAGCCTGGCCTCTGGGGATCAGCCAACTGCATTTGCTCTCCAGCTGCTCACTTGCTCACAGACTGCTCCTCTACAGTCTCATGCTCTTGCCCAGGGCAGCCCTAGACCCGCTCTCTTTAGGGAATTGTGCCACCTCCTTTCCTCAGTGCCTCCTCCAGCATTTCTAACCCTGTCCTATAAGTATCATAAATGCCAAGCGTATCTGGGAACTTAAAGTTGAAGACTTTGGCTTTATTGAGGTTCTAACAGAAAGGCCTTAGAGTTATGGCTCTTGGAGAAATGTAGGATAAATATGATATTTTGGGCACACACTTTTTCAATTACGGGCAGCTCAGAGCCAGCATTGCCTCTCATCCATCTCAATCTGAAGGCTGGTGGGGAGGCTGCTCCCGAACATCTCTGCACACTTAATCTCAGGCTCCATTCATGCAGTTTCTAAATTTTTTTAAATTAATCAAACCTAAGTCTTGCAAAGTGCACACTTTGATTTATATGAGTTTTGGCAAACAGGCACACCAAATAAAAAACCTTCTTATTTGGGAATGACAGCACAGGGGAGTGAGGCTAGAGTACCGTACCCGCGTACCCGGTTTTGATGAGCTGGTGGCAGTTCCTGGAATTCAGTTAAAGGACTCGAAACTTGGGGCTGTGTCAGTGCGGAAGCCTCTAGGTAGCATGGCAAGGATTCTGCATTCTCCCATCCTTAGATTTATTTTTGAGCCCTGGCTCCCATGAAAGTCTGCTCTTGAGGAAATGGCAGTCACCCGCAGGCATTCTGGGGTGGGGAGTGGACGCCAAGAGCGGGAAGCTGGAATCAGTTCTGGCCCAGAAGCTCATCTTCTACAGATACCAAATTGCCCGGTGTCCAGGGTCCCTAGGGGTGAGTGAACACAGACTTGATTGAAGCCATCGCTGGCCAAGAAGGTCCAACACAATGAATGACAGCACAGGAGACAGCAGAATTAGGCCTGGAGACCACGCTTCTGTTGCTAGGATCAGTCTTTCCGTACAGTGAGTTTACTGGACTTTTGCCTTAATCATCAGTAAACTCTTGGAGGAGTACTGAAAATTGAAGCCTTTTGGCTGGTAGTGCCCTGCTTCCCGACCGAGTTAGGCTGACTGCCTGAAAGGCTGGGCCCCAGGCAAAGTGCCAGCCCCTGAGGGTAGTGCTCAGTGGGAAACAGAGGCAGAACCCAGGCTCCTCATGGGGCTGTCTGATGGGAAGTGGGGCTACCTGTGTGTGTCAGGCTCAGCACCAGGTACGCTAGACATAGGGCAGATACATAGCATGAAGACAGGCTATGGGTCTCTAGCCAACGTAGGAAAAAGTCTTTAGCCAGGCTGGCTTCAAAATTGGGTGGGGCCTGCCCTGTGGCTACCTTACACCGGAGGCACAGCACCTGCTCTATAAGAACAGTTCCTCTAAAATGGAGCTTCCATAGGACCCAGCAATTCCACTCCTAGGAATCTACCCAAAGGACACAAAAACATTAATCCAAAAGGACACATGCACACCTATGTTTATTGCAGCACTATCTACAATAGCTAAGATATGGAGAGAACCAAAATGCCCCAGAATTGATGACTGGATCAAGAAGATGTGGTATATGTACACAATGGAATACTACTCAGCAACATGGAGGGAGCTAGAAGGGATCATGCTCAGTGAAATAAGCCAGAAGGAAAAAGAAAAGTATCGAATGGTTTCACTTATAAGAGGAATGTAGGGGGGTCCAGATAAGAGATCAGGAGGAGAAAATAGCACATAAAAACAAAAATAAAACCAAAAACTAGCAGGCAACCATAAATAAGAGACATTCTGTGGGGGAGAGGGAGAAAGAAGGACGAAAACGGGAAAAATGCGCACAAGGGACTATGGTGATTGTTCACGGGTGAATTGGTGGTGGGAAACCTACAGGGAATACACAATAATGTAAAGGATATAAATTAAAAAATAAAATAAAGAACCTCCCCGGTGGTGCAGCAATTAAGCGCTTCTCTGTGGTGCTGTCAGCAGTGGCAACCCGAGTTCAACTCCCTGCCGGGGAGAGTCCCACAGGGCACGGCAGACCTCTCCTGTCTCACCCACTGCTCCCCTCAGCAGTGTATTTTCGTCGAGCTGCCTGTTCTGCTCCCCACTCTGTCTCTGGTGAACCCTCTCGCCACCCCATGCCTCTGGCCTGTACTCCAGCTTGTATGCATAAATAAATAAAATCTTTAAAAAAATTAAATTAAATTAAAATTAAAGAACAGAAGCATTTTTAAAATTAGCAACTAGAAAATAATTGAAGTAACTGGCATGTGTTATTTTACATTTTCTTTCAACGTCTTTGGCAATAGATTCTCCCAACCCCATCCTTTCTTTCAGAAGAGACAACGATGTCAGAATAAAATCATTTAGCTCCTTACAGTGGGAGGCAGGAACCCAGAGCACAGTTTAACTGGGTGCGCCAGGTGCCTGTCCTGGCTTTGCAGAGTGCATTGCTCTCCAGAAAATAAGATTAACAGGCAGGAGATTACAGGGACCCACAGAAGCTAAAAGGTGCCTGCCATAGGGACAAAGGGAAAGGAGAGATGAGGGTGCCACACGGTCATGGGCAAAGGCATAACGGACCCAAAGACAAGTGGGATACCATGGCACAACAATCCGGGGCGTATTGTGCTCCTGGGGTGCAGGTGGAAGGACTGTAGCAAAGGGACAGGAGGGCTGGAGAGAAAGGGGGTGCTTTGATTTTTAATCTTACTTCATCAAGTCCAGCACTGCAGATGTGGAAAGACGTCCAGCTTCTTTGGAGGCTTCAGATCTACTCAGGGCAAAGCATTTCGCTGAGGTTGGCCAACTTCTTGCACTTAGGGGCTGAAATGACCGTGATGCTCTGTCATTAACCGCAGCGGCAACAACGATCCACCCACTCGTAGTCAACGTGCTCACATTGTCTAAAGCTCATTCAGTGGAGTCCGGCACTTAATTGCCCCATCGCTGCATCCCCTCATCTGACGGAGGAGGACCAGCAATATTCCTGTTGCATAGATGAGGAAACTGGGGCGCAGCCCGCTCGCCTCTGCTGTCCCCGATTCTCCTGAACGACCAGCAGGCTGTCCACAGTGTAAACACAGCAAAGCCCAGCTCCAAGCACTCTGTTTGGTTTTGCTTTTAATTATTATGATCACTTCTTCAGTCCCTTGAGCCACCTCGAAGGAAATATTTGAAACTGGTGGCTGGTCCGAGCATCCCTTCCGGCCTGGAGTGTTTGGGGGTTATGAGTCCGGTGAGCTGCCGCTGCTGACCTCCCCGGGCTGGCCTCTGCCAAGCGCTGCACCCCACAAGGAAAGTCTTCGAAGCACATCTGAACGTGATGCCTTGGGAGGGAAAAGGAGCAGCACAAGCAGGGCCAGGGGCCGCAGACCCTGTGCCCGCAGAGAGCAGGGCGGCCGAGGGGCGCCGGGCGAGGGTCTTCCGACTGCCCACTGCAGTTCTCGTGAGAACTGGAGGCCCCAGATGATGCTCCCTCTTAATTGAAACTGGCTGGCGGCAACCAAGCTCAGCTCCCGAGGCTCCTTCTGGGAGGCTGGGCTGGTCGGTGCATGTTTTCTCCCTTCTCTTGATACCGTGGTCGTGCTGAGGAGCTGCCTACTAACGCTGTGGGTCCTTCTTGCCCAGCTGGTGCTGGGGCCATTTTCTGGAAAGATGAATAAGCAAGGTTTTACAAGTCACTAATCCAAGAAAGATGGCAACCTGGTGGACCTTTCTTAGGCGTTTTGGGCTGTTTTGATGACTTCAGTTCCCATGGAGAAATCATAGCTCTTTAAAATCTACACGATGCTTATTTCAATGTATTTAAAAAATTAACTTTGGTTATATGCTAGGGCTTTTCGTTCTATTTTCAATAATAGGAAGAAAGAGCTTGTACATAAAGTAGAAAGAAGGCTAAAAAAGCAAAGAACATTCTTTCTGGGGCTCAGTGGCAGATAACATATGTTCTGAGGGTAACCCTGCAGGCACTTTCTGTATCAGAGAGATGGAGACTTGATTCCCTTCAGCTATAGCTGGAAGGAACAGTTAAGCATTCCTTTTTAGAAGTACTGTATGGAAAACAGGGTAAGGCTTAAGGTTAAGAGATTAACTCATCTCTCTTTTTAACTCTACTTTAAAAAAAATATTGCTCCAAATTTTGTCTTTTAAATGTGAACCTAGGCCAATGCAAGTCAAAATTTAGATGGGGTTGTTAATGCATTTTATTTGGGGGCAAGGAAAGGCCTGTGCAAGCTGAGCTCTTTCTCAGTCCCAGGCCTCAGGCCACAGAGGATTTGGGTAACAGACCAATGAGGAATGTCGGTCCCTCCGCCTCCAACGACAGCAGATGTCACAAGGCCAAAATGGTAAATCCAACTCATGGACTTCATTTCCCTTGTGACTTTGAGTCTGTGCCCTCACCAGCTGCAGAGAGGGAAGGGGCACTGAATGTGGAGGCAGAGGGCCGGCGGCCTGTGCTGTTGGCTCTCACCTGTGGGCAGCGCAGTGGCTTCTCAGCTTTTCAAGGTGAAATCGGGATGGAAGGACAAAGGTCCTCAAGAGGCTCCCTGGTGCACGAGTGCGGAGCTGGGTCTGCTGGAGAGGTTAGGATTAGCACAGTCCCCTACGGACAGGCCAGCACCGTGCTGCAGCGCAGCTAGCACTCCCTCACGACGCTCCTTTCTTCGTCCTTCCCTCAGCCCCAGCACCAGCGCCCCTGCCAACCAGAATTCCATGACCACAGCGTCCTCAGCCCTGCCTGGGATGGGCGGAAGAAGGCAGAAGCTGATGATGCTACCTGAGCAGGTAGAATCCAGGTCTCTTGAGGCTTCAAGCTCTTGCGGAGCGACAGACCCTTCCCCTTGATTGGGCCTCAAAATAAAATGTCTCCGCTAGAGTTCTAAGATGAAACCAGAACAGTCAAGTGGTTTTAGTGGCTGGTATCTGAGAATTATAAAAGTCAGCTGCACCAGAAATAGGTAGAAGAGGAGGTGCTGGGCAAAGGTGGCCTTGGTTTGGAGGTTGTCGCCATGGGGGTGGGTGGGGAGGGGTGGGGGGAAGGAAGTGGAGAAGGACCCCTCGCATTCCTCCGTCAGTTACAAATTGCTCCGTCAGGGAGGAGTCCCCATTCTGGATCAATAAGCTGCTCTCAGCTGATCCTCTTTAAAGCACAGAGAAGTGTGGAAGCAATCATTTCAGGGGGCAGTTCCAGGGGCCCCGGAGGCTTGAGGTGGGAGAATGAAAGCCGCTGGAGGGGGAAGCAGCTGTGCGCAGCTCTGGAGGAAGAGACTGTGATCGACACACCCAGGGGGAGAAAGGGAGAAAGGGAGTGGGTGGGGGTGGCAGGAAACAGCCCATTTTCACTCATCTCACATGTGAAAACATAATGGTCTCGTTAAAAAATATTCAGCAACGAATTCGCATTGTATGAGAATCTGCTTCTGACAGACGCATAAACAATTCAGGCTTTGACTTTAAAAATAGCATCCCCACACCTTGGCCTACACCCCAGCCTTTGTATGCATAAATAAATAAAAAATCTTCAATAAAAATAGCATTTTGCACCTCTTCTGCTCCCTTCTCAGCAATGCGACGCTGACATTGACAGCAGGTCTGGACTTTAATTCTAGAGCAGACGGCAGTTTTCTAGACACCCGCTGAATTAAAATCTAGTTTAGGATTGGCTGAAACGGAACATGCTAACCCTTAAGTAGAAAGGGCTCTATACTGCTGCTTCTTTGTGTGGGCTGGAGGATTTTGGTCTGTGAAGCAGCCAATTTAATAGGAACATACACTGGGAAACTAAAAGACAGAAAAGGGCCTTTCCCCATCTGCCTAATCTTTGAGTCTTTGTTTTGTCATCCAATAAAAGAGGATGATAATGCCCATCTCATAGGTGTGTGGTGAAAGTAAGATTACACAGGACATAAAACAGGGGTCACCAGACTGAGAGGGCCTGGGGCCCTCACAGACAGACAAGCTGGAGGTGAACCAGCCGCCGTCCACTGCGGCACCCGCTGGACACCAGAAAGATGGACCAAGGGATCCCGCTCCCAGGCCTGGGAAGGGCTCTGGAGATGCTCTGGTCAAGGCAGCAAAGAGGACCCCACGGACCCTGGCGAGGGCAGGCAAGGACGGTGTCACCATTTATTGTTTCATGGAAGAGGAAGAAAGCAAGCTCTGGGCGGACCGGACCTGTCTGGGCATAAGAAACTCTGAGGCACCAGGGAGGGGTCTATGCAGGTTTTAGGACTGGGGTGTAAGAACAAAGGAATTAAGCTTCCCCAGCATGAGAAAGCAAGAAGCTGGACCTGGGCAAGTCCCTTTATTGGTGCTGTGTGAGCACCCACCAGGCTCACGACGTGGCCAGGAGAGCAGCTCATGGAGGGTGTACGCAGCGCCAGTGTGACCCGGTCTGGTCTCAATGTCCGTGACCCTTTACTTCTTGGGTCTGTCAGTCCCCTTACTCCCCATTCAGCCGACTTGATAAGCTTGGAAAGCGAGCTCAGGCATGGCCAGACTGGGAAAAATTAGTAATAAAAAACAATGAATGGACCAAGGAAATTTATGGCCGCGGCTGTCCAGGCCTTGAGTCATCTGTTTTATTAACCTTCTGTTTACCAATCCCTGGGAACAGCACAGTTTTTGTCTTTGAGTCCTGTCTTATCCTGGGCCTCTCTTTGTTACAGGGACTGCCCTATAGGAACAGCTCCTGAGCAAAACAGGTGCGGGGCACTTCCTTTAGCAGACCCGCAGGTAGACCCATTTGACACGTCATCTGAGTGAAGGGGCCCATTGGTGATTGGATCTAAAGTTCCTGTTCTTCCACCTCAAGGGAAAAGAGTTAAGTTGGAAGAATGGATATTTTGTGTGTCTTATGACAGAGAATGTTCATTGAGGGTTGATGGAGGAGCAGGGGAATGATGGCTGTTTTGATGTCACTATTAATCTTACACTAGATGGTTCCCAGGCCGCTGAAATAACTACATTTTATGACATGCTTTACTTATTGCTGGTCTATGGAAAAATAGCTTCAGAAAGCTTCCCAAAGGAACATGCTCAGCTATGTCAAAAGTTCACACATTCTTCCATCTACCAAGAATGCATCCACTTGTTTGGATACCATCTTGGACACTATCTTGGATACCATCTTGGATAACCACTTTCAATGCAATGTGCCATTTACACCTCAGATTTACCCTAGGAAGTAATATTTCCACTTGAAGGAAGGAGAGCCCAACCGAGAGAGACTGACCTGGCTGCAGTCTGGTTACAGTTGGTGCTTGTATACTAGAGCTCTGTCTTGAGTCTGGGGAGGAAAGAAGAAAAAGATGGGCTCTGTCAGTGTTAATTTGAAGTCCTTGTCGCTTCTGCAAGGCCATCTTTGTGGTGTTCTCAGGCACATTCTGGAGGTCATCTCTTTAGCCACATTGCAGCACCTCCCCAGACGTCTGTTCAAGGGGTAAGCCACAGTCTACGCTGTCTGGAGTGCAGACAGCTCCTCACGAAGGGGACTGTTTCAGAATAAACTTCACTTCATTGAGAGTTTCGTTTCATTGACAGACAGACCTAGTCGGCCATGAATGATTACCTAGAGAGAAGCCGTGTTGTGGGCTGATTTATAGGGATGTTACTTGTTTTGCTGCTGTTCTTACAATGATCGCTGAAACCACCAGCTCTTAAATACCTGCTGGCTATCGGCCAGTATTTTACCTACAACTTGATGAAGTAAAGGTGATCATTCTCATTTCATAGGCAAAAAGGTTGAGTCTAACTGCAGCTCACGGTGGGCAGCGCTTCTACACTGGCTTCCTCTTTGGGCTCCAGAGAGTGGACTTTGCACATCACTACAGAGTCTCTCAAATAATTAGCCCCTCCATGAAGCCTGGGCTGTGGGGTTTCAGCCTACTGCTCTGCTAAGCGAGGTTCTTCTGTGAATTTAAGTTTTACTCCCTAAACCTCTACACCCAGGTAAATTTGTGCATCAAAGACAGGGAAGGTGGTCTCTGTCCCTTCCAGAACTGCTCCCAAGTTTATGGTCATCAAACCCAGGAGACTCCAGCTGGATTCAGCTTTGAATTGTTCTTCAGCCTCCACCCTGGATAGGCACAAGTTTGAGTTTTTCAGCCTCCCATGTCTTAGGTTCACGCCTTCCTGTCTAGCCCCGTCGCCACTCTGCTGTACAATCCCAGCAGTTTCCTGACTTCTTGCTGCTTCGCTTTCTCCACCAGAGACCCCGCTGCTAGACTAATCCTCCTCCAGTGTCATTTTGTCAATGTCAGTTTCATTCAGAAGCTTTCCATGGATTCGAGGCAACCATTTAGGCTGATATTGGAGAACAGCTAATGGCATGAGACACAAACAAGTTCAGAGGATGCTATTCAATGAAAAACCGTAAGCTACAACAATGTTAATGCAGGTGTGAGAGAGTTATGGATGATTGTATCATCTTCTTGCTTATCTAGAGTCCTTAATTTTTCTGCAATGAACACTACTGTTATAATAAGATAAAAAATTGGATGTTACTATTAAAAATAATGAAGAGGTATGCAGAGATTCAAATTTTTACCATTCAGTTGGCAAAATGTATAAAAGGGCTAGAATGAGCCAGTGTGGGCAGCAGCAAGGGAGGGGCGTGTTTGAGGGCTGGAGGTGGGTGTATAACCTGGTCCAGTCTCTGTGAAAAAGCCGGAGGAGTCATCAAAGTGAAAAACCGCACACATGAAATAAGTCAGAAGGAAAGAGAAAGATGTTGGGTGATCTCACTTATGGGGGAATATGGGGAAACCAAACAAAGGATGAGGAAAAATTCAACACTTGCAGACAAACCCTAGATCGGAGGCAGCCAGCAGGGGAGAGGGAAGGAGAGAAGTCAAAACAGGGGAAGGGGGAGCACCAGGGGCTGGAGTGATGGTTGGGGGTTCCGTGGTAGTCAGAGAATTATGGGGACTAGACCTGAGGGAAGAATCCAATATTGTACAAAAATGAACAATGATGTAAGAAAGTTTTTAAAAGTTAAAAAAATGCATAAGCTTTAACTCGATAATTCTAATTTTAGGAATCTGTTGTATAGGAAGATAGTTCTCAAAGCTTGATATAGACCAACAGTATCAGCATTCCCTGGGAACTTGCTGAAAATGCAAATTACCGGTCCCACCCAGGCTTACTGCACTGGAAACTTTGGAGCCAGGAATCAACCTTAACAAGATTCCGGGTGATTCTGATGCAAACACAGATTTGAGGATCACAGCTGAAGAAAAGCCTTCCTAGAAAGGACTGGATGGACTGTATCATATTAACCATGCTTACTTATCTGGAGTCCCCGTCCATATCAACTGAAAGAACTCAAAGCAATGGGGCCAAATCTTGATATCTAAACATCACTTCCCAATAAGACTACCAGGACTCTTAGAAGAAAAATACCTGCTTCTGGTTTTAGCGCAGGGCAAACACAAGTGAACCTGGATTCTTGGTATGCCAGAAAGAAAGGAAATACTTAAAGATTAATGAGGTCGTGTCAAAAGGACACAGGATCCTGCTTAAAGGGGCTCCCACTGGCCACGTTTGGGATAATTTGAACATCAAAAAGAAAATGACAGTAATGGATTATAATCCATTGAAGTTTTTTTTTTTTAAAGTCCGAGCCCATAATCATTCTCAGAAAAGGGACTTTTAAGAAGAAGAATGTCCTCTAATAAATGTAGGAGTGATAGAATTAGAAAGTCACTTATTTCAACTCCTTGTGTAACCAGGGACTCTGGCAAGGTTCCTCCACAGAGGCCAAGGGCTGTGCTTAAAGGCTTGGGTGACACAATACAGTATCCATATGTTACTACACACATTATTTATTGATTATAAAAGGGAAGGAAACTTATTAAAGATGGAGAGGCTTAGGGGGACTATTCTAACTGGTCAAACTCCACTTCACAGTAATGGAATAATCTGACATTATTTGAGCCCTTCAGTGGAGGCACCTGACCTCAGATATACCTGTGGATTATTTTTGCCAAAAACTATTTAACTTGAATCTAGCCATGAGCAACTTATAAATCCAGAATGTGGCACAGCCCATAGAAAACTAGCCTGGACTTTTCAAAAGAGTCAATGTCATAAAAGCAAACAACAAACAAAAAACCCAGAAGGCTACAACTAAGAAAAAAGTCAGGGCCTCCCTGGTGGCACAGGGGTTAAAGTCTCAGCACTATGAAGCTATGAGCAGCCACTGCAGCACGAGTTCTATCCCCGGCCAGGGAGATTCCCACATGGCGCAGCAGACCTCTCCTGTCTCCCTGCTGCTCCCCTCAGCAGTGTATTTCAGTTGATCTGCCTGTTCTGCTCCCCTCTCTGTCTCTGGTGAGTCCTCTCACCCCCCCCCCCGCCACACCTCTGGACTGCACCCCAGTTCTTGTACACATAAAATAAATAAAATGGACCTTTTTTTTAAAAAAAAGTCACAGGTACCATTCTAGATGACAGGAAACTGAAGGGGGCAAAACCAGGAAGGGGTGAACACAAGGGGACATGGTGATAGTTCACAGGAGATATGGTAGCAGGAGAACTATGGGGACTACAGGGATTTAAGAAAAAAAATTTTAATTAAAAATAAATCAGAAAAAATAAAAGAAACTGAAGAGAATGCCATGTGCAATGTACAACTTTCTATGGATTCTCTATCTGTTCTTTAAGAGGGCTTTTGGAAACTCCAGTGGGAAATGTACCTTACGTTATATTATGAAACATGTAGCTAATTTTTTCAGTGTGCTAATGATATTGCTTAAGTTAGAAAATGCCTTCTCCTTAGAAGACACAAGCTGAAGTTACTTGGCTCTGTGCCACGATATCTGCAAGTTATTTAAAATAGTTGAGGAAAAACATGGCGTGCTGGAGCCGGCTCTTACCAGGGCCTGAGAACAGATAAACATTCAGGAATTTTGCAAGCCATTTGTTAAACCATTGGTTTAAATTAGCTTGAAATCAGCCATGGTGGGAGATCTTACACCACAGAAATTGTCAAATACTACAAAGGAGGGCTGTCTACCCCCCAAACCATGATTCAGTTTACCAGCACACCGCTGTAAATAAAGTCAAACATTACCAACTGGTATGGCAACTCACTCACTCACAGCTTTGTGTCCAGGGTGGTATTCGACCCTGGTGAAGATTTAAAATTTTTCAAAATAAGAAGTTGGGGGGAAATGTCCGTTATTCTTGGGCATCCTGAAGGCCTTGGGGCGGCCATGGCAGAAAGAGAGCGGGGCTGAGCCACAACCCCTTGGAAAGAGGCCACGAGCCTCGAGGTGTCCAGGCTGGGAGCCCCCAGGAGGCCGGGCTGGGCCCTCAGGCCAGGGCCCCCTGCTTCTGAACCTTCGGTGGTCCCTTCCCCTGAGCCTGGAGCCACACTGCTGTGGGGGTCGATTGCCCTAGGCGTCTAGGACTCTAGAGAGAACATCTAAGACTCGTTCCTTTAGAGGAAAAGGTCTTCGGAGCCTACGCTGTGTGTTCAAGGGGCCCAGGGGCCTGTCTCTGACCCTCTTGGTGTCCTTTCCTCTTCTCCTGTCTTGCCATGGCTCTCTCCTGTCCCTCTCCTTCCTCGCCACCAAACCCCGCTCTGTGCTACCAGTTTCACTCAGGAATGCCTTCCCCAACCCCAATCCCAGCCACCCTTCTAGAAGAAGCTTGAGAGCTTCCTCGAAACACCTCCCAGCTCACCTGTCCCTGACACTGACTTCTACCTTGTCACACCTGAGTCCGTGGCTACTTGGTAACAAATCTGGAGCAGGTCTGAGAAACACAGGAGGTGAGAATGATGCCTCCTCCCAAGTGGAGACCAGCATGGAATGTCTACAGGCTTCCACTGGGCTTCTTTCCTCTGTCTCTTCTCTAGCATCTCTTTCCCCATTGCTCTCTGCTTCTCCTCTCCCCATTTTCTTCCCTGCTGTCCCAGGCTGGCTGAGATCTCTCTAGCTTATCTCTCTCCCGTTTTTGCACCCGCTCCATGGCCCCCGAGGCTGAAGGTGCCGCTGCCCTTGCCTCGGGTTCCCCGTTCAGCCCACGGGCTTCCGCTGATCCTGCAATTTTCAAACACTTAATTCCACAGCAAGAAGAAAAACCGCCGAGAGAAAGGCAGACGCCTATACACTGTCCTCATTCAGCCTCGCCATCCCAAAGATTCCCAGCCTCACAAAGGAAGCGGTGTTGGCTGTGGGAACGCTCACATCTGCACCACACATTTTTTTTCTCTCCCACCCCCCTCTCCATACCCCCGCCTTAAATTCTCTGAATTGATTCTTGTGGTAAAATCTCACACATTTTCTTCATCTATATGCAAACCAAACAGGATTGACAGCTGAGGAAAGCTGCCCGTGGCCGGGCTCGGTTATCTGTCCTCCCTCCGAGGGGAAATCTTTGAGCTCCGTGACAGTGCCTCGGAGCCATGGCCCTTGTCCGAGACTCTGCCCCGGCCCAGGCAAGCGCCTGACCCCTGCTAATGTGGGGGACCTTTAGCAGCCGAGAGTGGGGGGAGGTAACCAGAGCCCCTGCATGCCAGTGATTCATGTTCTCTGAAGGGATCAGTGTCATTAGAAACCTCCCCTGCCAAATGTGGGGCAAATGTAACCAATTTATTAATACTGAAAAACCAATGTGTGAAATTGGACGGAGAGGAGAGGGGGCCAGTCCTGCTCCCCACTTCCTGCTCTCTGGCACTGGCAGAGGGAGGGTGGTGTACAAAGGCCTGTCTTCTGCAGGAGGGCGTTGCTGTCCTAATCGCACGGGACAGTGACAACAAACATTCCCGCCAGAGCTTCAAAGGGCTGGGAGACAACCGCATCCGCCTCCCCGCCCGGCTGGGCTGCGGTGGCCCGGCCTGCAGGTTGCAAAGTGCAGATGGGGAGGGCAGAAGGTCGGGGGCTCGGGCCCCCTCCGTGTCAGCTGCCCCTCACTATGGGGCCAGGTGAGAATGGACAGGGTGCTCTGCTGTCTGCCCTCGCAACAACCGCAGCTTCTGCAACCCCAGTGTTTTATGGGCTTCTGCTGGGCCATCATCCCAAACTTGGCGGGTTCATTGTTGATTAGGGCAAGTGGAAAAGCATCTTGGAGCCTTGGTAGATTTGACAGGCTCTGATGCTGAAGCAGGGGACCGGGGCACACAGGCAGGCTGGTGGGCAGGGGCACGGGGGAGGGGCTGGGGAGCAGGCACCCGCTGAGCCTCCAGTCCCCCCGATCTCCATGCTCTCCCTCTGGCTTCTCTCTGTCTCCCCATCTGTCCTTGCTCCTCAGCTCAGGTGTCTGCATTTATGTACGTGCACCCCTGCGCTCCCTGGCTGCTGTCTCAGCTGGGTGTCGTCATCACAGGTGTGCGTCCCCCGTGCTCACCTCCCAAGCACCTTTTCCATCAACACCATAGCGCAGGTGGGTAATACAACCTGGGAAGAGAGCAAAGCCACAGGTTGTTGGAGGCTGGAGGCGACAAAGAGCCTGATTAACTCCATTTTCCTTACAGGGTCCCTTAGCCCTTTCCTATAACTGGACTTAGATGGGTCTCTCAGTGTTTCTTGATGGTTGAAGTTTCTCTCTAGAGAGAGGAGAGGTTTGCTTCAGAGCAATAAGCCTCGCTGCCGACGACTTGCCCTCTAGACAGACAACTGAGTTGAAAGACATTAGCAGCTATGGCAGAGAGTGCCGTGTGGCCGGTCACTGGTGTACGTTACACCACAAACCAGTATCTTCAGGCTCGGTGTTGTTAAAGTTCAATTTTCAGGGCCTCCCCGGTGGCGCAGCGGGTTAAGCGCAGCACTGTGGAGCTGTCGGCAGCTGCAGTGTGAGTTCGATGCCCAGCCAGGGAGATTCCCACATGGCGCGGCAGACCTCTCCTGCCTTGTCCGCTGCTTCCCTCAGCAGTGTATTTCCGTCCATTTGCCTGTTCTGCTCCCCAGTTTGTCTCTGGTGAACCCTCTCACCAGCCCACACCTCTGGCCTGTACCCCAGCTTGTGTGCATAAATAAATAAATCTTTAAAAAAAATTTTAAAAAATAGAAAATAAAGCTCAATTTTCAGCTGAGGAAACTGAGCTTCGAGAGCTAATGAATTTGCCCAAATGATAGGTTAAGTAGGTAGAATTCTAGCCCATCTCTGTTTAACTAGGCTCTATTTAACCCCCCGAGCTAAGGGGTGGAAAAACCGCAACACTTTTGGATTATCTGGTGTGATTGTCAGGAAGCAAAGACGAGGAATTTTGCAAAGGCTGCCTTGGGAAGTCTTGTATTGCCAATTTCCAGAGAACTGGCTTACCATAAAAACAGTAGACACATTTCACAAAAGCATAAATAAAAGATTATGGCAATTCAGAGAAACTTTAGACCCTGATAAGACATCAGGATGTCGGGGGTTGGCAAAGTAATCATTATGTAAAACTGTGGGGGTAGGAGATGAGAGCTGGTTACTTTAGATTCCTCATGACTTATACCCTGGCCAAATGTCATTTACTTTGTACTGTGTCACCAAATGTTGTGCCTTGCTTGACACTGAGGTTAACGTAGTGTCCAGCATGGAGGGCTGATTAGTAAATCTTGAATTAGCCTCTTGTTCTTTTATAAAGGACAAACACATTAAGTGAAGAGAGCCCTGTTAACCGATCACGGTCAAGGTTATTTGCAGATGTTGATGGAGTCTGCATGCTAGAATGCTCTTGAACTCATGAGTTCATGTCTTCTTCTGATGGATCACGGTGCTGTGTTTTGCTCAGCAGGATGTGCTGAGGGTGAGCTGTCTTCATTCTGGGGTGCTGCCCCCCTCCCCCTTTCCCAATTTAGCAGGTCCTGGGGCTGTGTGTGGCCTCAGGCGGGAGTAGCTCTTCATTGGGAGGGAGGATGGCTAATTCCAGCATCACTGAGATCTAGATGAAAAATTCAGTTTTCATTGTGAATGAATCCATCCAACTCCTCTTGTGCATTCTGAGATCTAAAGGAGTGTCTCTATTCCTTCTTTCTCCTATAAGTTGTAGCTCCAGCAATTGCTTTTAAAGATTTATTTATTTATGCATACAAGAACTGGGGTGTAGGCCAGAGGTGGGGGGTGGTGAGAGGACTCACCAGAGACAGAGTGGGGAGCAGAACATGCAGATCTACTGGAATACACTGCTGAGGGGAGCAGCAGACGAGGGAGCAGAGTTCTACTGCCCCATGTGGGAAGCTCCCTGGCTGGGGATCAAACTCGTGCTGCAGTGGTTGTGGCTAGCTTCCGAGTGCCAAGACTTAACCTGTTGTGCCACCAGGGAGGACCCTCCAGCAAATTTCTCAAAGGAATCAGTTACTTCCTAGGAAAAAAAACCTGCCAACAAGCCAATGAAGCTATATTTATGTCTTTAAAGATAATTTTTAAAGTCTGAAATGAAGAAAGGCAGTTTTTGCCCCAATAGTATACGGCAGCAGGGAGGGGGTCCCGAGGACTTCTGGATTGTCCTCTGAGAGTTGAATTAGTAAATTTTGCACTCAATTGCAGTGCTTTGTCATCTGTTATAAGAATGACAACTCCCAAAAATAATAATGGCAGTAATAACACAAAGGATTGATTATGTATCAATTCAAGCAAAAGTTGAGGCAGGAATCCTCCCGAGGAGAGGAAGCCGAAGTGTAAGTGTAATTTAATAAGAGGACATGGGATGAAAAATACTCTTGTATCTGGAGAATGACTATAAACAGAGATGGGTCCTATGAGATTTAAAAGAAAATCTTAAGCACATTGATCTTAATCTTTTAGTGGTGAAGACGCCATTTCTAAATGGCTTGGATCATTGGATTCTTGGTAAAAGTTTTCCTATAATGAAAGGTCACAGACAGGGGGTTCATAGGCCAAACTTGGCCCACAGTGTATTAACTCATAGTTGTTGTTTATAATGAATAGATTTTCAACTAATTTTACATAGGAAAATACAGGTTTCTAGCTTTTTATGAAAAATTGGGAAGACCTGGATTAACTACACTGACAGCAATGGGCTAGAGCTACTGAAGAGTAATTTCTCTCTTTAGCAGGTGTACACTCTCCATTTTGCCACAAGTTCCCGCTTTTCCCTATCACTGCCTGATCCCCGCCCTGCTTTCCTCAGCTGTGTTTCACTCTTAAGAGCCTCTGTTGGTCTTTGAGTAGGTGGCCCCCCTCCCCCTCCCCAGTACGTAGTTCTGCCTTTAGCTACTTAAGCTGAAATTAGCTTCTTAAGACCCTGAACTCTCCTTGTTCTGATTTCATGCTCAGCATGCAACCTTTGGGGAATTTGGTTTGTCATACAACTTATCTGTAAGGAAAGAATGCACTGATCTTCTGCCCGAGCGTTTTGCGCTATTTGAGTAGATACACGGAGTAAATGGAAAAGGCTTCAGCTTTGGAGGCAGATGGGTCTGGTTCCAATTTCAGCACTTACTAGGTAAGGTCACCACGAGGCCAGTGGGCACCCCGCCAGTTATCTTCTCCTGGAGACGCTGCCCTGGGTCACCTTGGGGTGCACACCATAATCAAATTGCAAAAACATTTTAACCAGCAAGTCTGATGTTCCAAAGTCATAAATTACACTAGCTCAAATCCAACCAACCAACAAACTTCAGTTTCTCTAGATGTAGTAGATATTCCAAAAGGGTAGAAAGCGATGGATCGAAAACAAACTCTGCAATGGTTTTCTGTCCCAGAAAGGCAGAGGGAGAAGTGGTGGCTACAACCTAGATCTTGAACTTAAGACACTTATATTCAAGTCAAGTACTTCCCTTTATTAACTATGTGAATTTAATAAAGTCACTAACTATTCTGAGTCCCCAAGATAAAAATTCCCTGTTTACACACCTAATAGAAATTTTGTGAGGATCTAATAAGATGGGGAAGAAAATAGGGAAACTCTGCTATGTATGGACTCGCAAAGGTCAAAATTTAGTAGTAGGGGAGGAATCTAGAAAGTCCATGCCAGGAGTCTCTGGCCTGTGAGGGTGGCATTCACAACCAAAACATTCATGCCAAGCTCGGAATACCTATAACCTTCAAAGCCTGGAGTGGACATCAAAACAGGTTTGTGAGATAAACAATAATACCCGGCAATGATGGGCAGGGGGTAGGGGCCTCAAAAACACGGTCAGTGATGGAATAAGCTGGAGTGAAGAGGGCAATCTAGCAGGACCTGTCTAAATTGTGAATTGCATACTTGCTGACTCCGCACTTCCCTTCTAGGCATTTACCTGCAGAAACACTTGTATAAGTGGGTAAAATGTTCGAGAATGTTCAAGGCAACAATGTTTATCATTATTGAATTAGGAGGGGGTGGATAATATATTTTGCATATTTATGTATCAGCACTATACTACTGTGTAGCCATTAAGAAGAATGAAGCTGTAACTATGTGAGATCATGGATGTTAACTAGACTTAGTGGGGTATTCATTTTGCAATATATGCCGGTAATAAGAATTATATTGCAATATTAAACTTAACAATGTTATATGTCAAGTACACCTCAATAAACCTGGAAAAGACATATGGAAATGGAATGGATATCTATAATGCATGATTTAGTGAAAAGAAGCAAGGTATAGTACATTACATATAGTGTAATATGGTTAAACAGAATGTAAGTATAGGAATGCACTTAGAAAAATTCCAAACATATATAAATCTAATTTTTAACATTAATTTTCACCTGGGAGTGGGAGTATAAAAAGGGATTCTCACTTTTTACTTTTTTTGTACATGATGGCACTTAAATATTTTATAATAATCATGCATGGCCTTTATAATTTTTAAATATATTTAATAACCAAAGCAGGGAAAGCAAACCATTATTTACACTAGAAAAAAAAAAGAAATGCACTTAAAGAGCTAAGATAGGAGCAGGGTCAGGAAACAGAAGTGGGGACACAGCGGCCTGGAATCATCTGCCTGGGGTCTCCTGAATAGAACTTTCCACACTGAACACTGACATCTCAGGACCACACTTGTCCTCCTGGACTTGCGTTGGGTGACAGAGACAGTCAAGATCAGCCTAGTTGCCCCTCCTATTGCAGTGCATCTAGCTGTTGTTTTATTTCAAAATTGAGGTTTGAAACCCTTGTCTTCAAAATTGAATCGTGCCAGGGGCAAGACGCTGGGGCTCTAACAGAGACTCCCGCGCTGTCTGAGCATCTAACTGCACTGACAGCCCCTGCTCCGTGGCTGCTGTGCTCTGTTTCCACATTAATTCTTCTTGACCTTGACCTTGGATTCGACCACAGGTTCTGACTCTTCTACCTCCTTTATCTCCTGTGTAGTGGTAGCCTACTGCCCAATTCTGACTGGTATGGGAAACTTCAGTGTTCTCTTTTCTAGCACCTAACCTCCCAATCTTACTTTTTTGGGAAGTTATAATCGACATATAACATGATGCTAGTTTCAGCTGTACAACATCATTATTCAATATCTGTATATATTGCAAAATGAGCATCACAATAAGTCTCAACACCTATCACCTATCGCTATAGAAAGATATGAAATGTTTAAGATCTACTAGAGCAACTTTCAAATATGCAATACAGTTTGATTAGTACAGTCACCCAGTCATACATCACATCCCCTTGACTTATTATGCATAACTGTGTTTGTGCCTTTTGACCTCCTTCACCTATTTTATTAACACCTGCTCCCCCACCTCTGCAAGCACCAATCTGTCCTGTGTACACATGCTTGCTTGCGTGTTTGCTTTAAGATTCCACATAGTAAGATGAGATGGCATCTGTTCTCTGTCTGACTCACTCAGTTAGCATAATGTCCCAAGTCCATGCAAGCTGTTGCTAGTGATGAGATCTCCTTCTTTTTATGGCTGAATAGTATTACGCATGTCTTTGTGTATGTCTTTATCCATTCATCCACTGGTGGACACTTAGGTTGTTTCTATGTCTTCACTATTGTAAGTAATGCTGAAATGTACATGGGACTGCAGGTACCTTTTTGAGTTTATGTTTTTGTTTTCTTTGGATAAAGACTCAGAAGTAGAATTGTTAGATCACATGGCAGTTCTAGTTTTTTTTTTTTTAAGCTTTTTTTTTTTTTTTTAAAGATTTATTTTTTATTTATACATACAAGCTGGGGTACAGGCCAGAGGTGTGGGGCGGTGAGAGTGTTCACCAGAGACAGAGCAGGTAACAGAACAGGCAGATCAGAAATACACTGCTGAGGGGAGCAGCGGGCGAGGCAGGAGAGGTCTGCCGCGCCATGTGGGATTCTCCCCGGCCGGGCGTCGAACTTGCGTCGCCGCTGCCAACAGCTCCACAGCACAGCGCTTAACCGCTGCGCCACCGGGGAGGCCCAGCAGTTCTAGTTTTAATTTCCGATTTTCTTCCAAAGTGTTTTCCATAGTGACTACAGCGATGTACATTCCTGCAGCGCTGGAGGGCTCCCTTTACCCCACATCCTCACCAGCATTTGTGTCTTGTCTGTTTGATAACAGCTATTCTAACAATGTAAGGTGACACCTCATTGTAGTTTTGATGTGCGGTTCCCTGATGATTAGTCATGTAGAGTGTCTTTTCACATACCTGTTGGCCATGGGTATGTCTATGGGAACTGACCAGATCATCCTCCAGTTTTGTAAATTAGATTGACTGTGTTTTTTTGTTGTTGTTTGTCTGTGTTACTGTTGAGTTGTATTAGTTCTTTATGTATTATGGCTATTAACCCATTATCAGACATATGATTTAAAAATATTTTCACCCATTCAGAAGATTGCCTTGTTATCTTGTCGATAGTTCTCTGCTGGTCTCTCAAGCCTACTTATAATTCTGTCACCCTGTTTCAGCATTGACATATCCAGCAAGGAAGTCAGCGTGGGCTCAGACAACTCCAAACATGACAGCATGAGAGATGATAATTCATGACAAATTGAGAGAACTACACACAGGAAAGTTCCCCACGTATGGGACATAGCAACCCCTCCTATCCGGGAAGACGTTGTATAAGCAGCCTCACATGTGGTTCCCAATGAAATGACAAGCGAGTCCAAGAGAATGGCCATGCGAGGGTCACAGTGGAATGACTTCTCACAGCAACTTGCCCACTGTGGGACATTTAGGAAACAATGACTATAGGGAGGGAAAGGGAAGGCCATCACCTTGAACCAATACACACCTTTTAGCACCTGGGCACTGACCTCTGCAAGTGACCATCTTTACTTAGTCTTTTGACACCTAAGGAACCGAGGGGAAAATTTCAGGAATGAACTTAGTTTTCTTTTAATCCTCCCAGTGTTGATCAGAGCTGTGAGTCCACATTATTGGGGACCTTCCTGCCCCGCAGATTTCTTTGGCAAGCAGGCAGGGGTGAGAGCTGTGCATCGACAGGGAGATGTTTGGAGAGATACAGCTTCTCCGAAGGCTGGAATTGAAATCCAATCTCAATTAAGTTAAGCAATCCTCAATTAGGACCGTCTGACCCTCTTAGCCCAGCCAGCTCTCAGGATTTGAGACGGTATCTCCGCAGGCCCAGAAGAGAAACATTTTATAATAAAATTCCTTACATTTTCACTTCTCCTTGACTCTTACAATAAATAATCCTTGTTTTAAATCCCAATTCAGGGATTCAAAAGAAATGCTAAGGAGGAAAGTTATAACCACAATATATAAGGCAAATATATTGTTTTTACCCCAGTTGTCATATATCAGAAAAAAACACTATATTCAGAATAAACCAAGGTTAACATCCTACCTGTCAGGAGTAGGATCCTGCCTTTATCAGGAGTGTGTATTTGCATGAGTCACATAAAAATGAAGGAGGCCATAGTGATAAAGCTGTCTTACCATTTTGTTCAGAAAGGTAAGTAGGAAAATACCTATAAAAGTACTCTACACTATGTCACACACACTAATTTTGTTATTAATTATGCAGCATGAATGAAATGATGTGTTCTTCATCTGAAGATAGACTGTTAAAAGCAGGATAGGAGAAAATAATTTTTTAAATTTATTTTGTGCTTATATCCTTTACATTATTGTGTATTCCCTGTAGATCTCCCACCACCTATTCACCTGTAAACCATCACCACACTCCCTTGTGCTCATTTTTCCTGTTTTGGTCCCTCTTCCTCCCCCTCCCCTGTAGAATGTCTCTTATTTATGGTTGTCTGCTAGTTTAGGAGAAAATAATTTTAAAAGCATACTTTATAACCATACTTTGAATTTCCAGGAGGACTTTCACAACATATGTTCATTTTCTTAGCAGAAACACAAATTTTTCTTTGATAGTTTCTAAATTTCTGAAAGCAAAGATTGCTTTTTTTCCCTCTGAACATGACTAGATTTCCTCCCTAAATAGAATTGCTTGCCTAGGTTTGCTCTATAATAAAAATAAGAATTCATTACTAAATGTATACATGTGTATGCTCTCACCCCCCCCCCACACACACACACTCATCTGTGGGGGAGGGGGAACAGCCTTCCTGAAAAACAAAAGGAGAAGGAATTTTCTGATTTTGTTAGAGTCAGCTTTGGGATGGAGAATGGACAGAGACCTGATCTGCGCTGTGTTCTAAAAGGATCCAGTTCTGAGTCCTTGTTCTACCAACCTGTGCGCATTGGCAGGCCCCTGAGCATGGATTGAGGACATGGGGTGTGGGGAGAGTGGGGGATCTGCTGGTGGGTGAGAGGTAGGCGGAACCCTACAGCCTGGTGCACTTGTGGAAGGAAACACAACGTGTCATCGGTCCTTCGTGTGCCCACATTGCAGGGACCCAGACAGAGACACCATCACACCTCCTGGTTTGTTTCAGTGACATCCGTGTGGACACCAGGAGCAGCTACTTGCCCACCTGCTCACTCCGTGAACTCTCCCTGGGGTCCGTGGCAGGTACGTCTGCCCAGCACTGGGAAGATGACCGAGAGGCCGTCCTTTCCCAGAGGCTGCCGAGGAGGACTAAAATCTGAAATTGGTCCTTTCGGAGCTGGTGAAACTGTCCTAGCAAGAGATAGTAAGAAGCTCGACTCCACCCAGATCGAAAGGATCAAAGAGGGTAAAAAGGATCTGAGAAATCACTACAAGGAGCTAGAAGAGGACTTGATTTATTTGGCTTCTGCTTTTCCCCAGGTCTTGAGATGCGCACGTACATAGCTCAATTTAGGTCACCCTCACAGCAGTTTTATGAGGCAGGTGGAACACTCATAAGAAATGGACCATGGGGAGCTGGCCCCTTCAAGGTTGCCCCATCAAATGGCATGGCCGCCTTCTGACCTAGGGTTTGTGGGTGCACGCAGTCCTGCTTTCTCCCAACCTACATGGGGTCAAAAGGCCTAGGTTGTTAGGGTTCCAACATTCTGTTTCCCTGAACTTTGTGGGGATCAACATGTGTACCCCACACATCAGGTTACATGGTGATGAAGGGGGGCACTGACAATAGCCAGCTGAGTTTGGAGGCCACGCCAGTTTTCACTTGGGTCTGTCTTCGTTTCCGGTGTTGCTGTTATTACGAGGTGCCATGGCAACAAGCCTTGTTGTTACCAGGCTTCAAACAATAGGAAGTTATCATCTTGTGGCTCTGGTGCAAAAGGGTCTCCCTGGGTGAAGATCAAGATGTCATCAGGACTGGGGTCTTTTCTGGAGGCTTTGGGGGTGATCCTGTCCTTGCCTTTGCCAGCTTTGGCTCGTGATCCCTTCCTCTGTCCAGCAAGGACAGGTCACGTTCCATCACTCTGACTTCTATTGTCTCCTTCTCCCACTTATAAGGAGCCTTCTGATGACACCAGGTTCGCCTGGATGACCCAGGAGAGTTGCCCTACTGTAAGATCAGGTGATGAACAACTGAGTTACATTTGCAACTCTCGGTCCCCTTTGCCACACAAGAGAACACATTTATAGAATAGAGGAGAAAATCTATAAGGGGCCGTTATTCTGCCCGCCATGATGACATTCTCTCTTTTTTAATATATATGATTTTTATTTATTTATTTATTTATTTATTTATTTATTTATTTATTTATTTATTTATTTATTTATTTATTAATAATTTAACTGCCAGGACATTTTTATGTGGTTTTAGCTTTGAATAGTGTCTGGAAATTTGCCAGGAGCAGGTCGAGAGAGCAGTGGTAAGCAAAGAGTTAACCAGCCATCCGAGAAACACAGGAGCTCTTGACAATGAGTGCGGTGTAGACCTGTGAGCCGAGAGCCAAGCTGCTGGGGCAGGCGCTCACATCCTCCGAGAAATGCTCATCAAGCCACGACCAGTGGAAACCAGGACACTAGTCACCTGGGAACCGAGGCAACATAAACACACAGCCATCCATCACTGCCATCTGGAAAAAATCGGGCAGTGAGGGGCTTTCTGTTAGGCCCTGCTCCAGTATTTATTTGTGTAGCCAGGGATCCCAGAGCAGCCTTTCTGTCAGCGATGCTTCGGTGAGGTGCTCGGAGCTGAATCTCAGCCTGGAATTAAAACACACCGCCTTCCATGTGGATGTGGACACAAATATGGGTCGCCCACAGGTCGCCCAGAAGGTAGGTGTCCCTCTCGCCAAGTCTAAACAATCGCTGTCGGCAGAGGGGGGCCTGTGAGCCTGCTGGCAGCAGCATCTTTAGAAAAGCCTTTATCCCAGTGAGTGTGCGTGTGTCCTGCCCGTCCAGAAGCCGGAGTGCCCAGGAGGCTGGCCCGACCGGCTCCACCTGGCCTTCAGGTAGCGATAAGCAGGCCCAGCTGGCTTCCTGCGCTGTCTCTGTCCACAGTGACACACACACAATGACATGGTTCTCCTCCCGGGAGGCCTTATTGTTGGTCAAGAATGTGTTTTCCGTTGTTGCTCCAGCAGTGCTGAGAGGTTTGCCCTGCTCCCCGACATTCTCACCCTGTCCCCCAAGTGATTCAAAGACATTTGCAAGGCAGCTGGCTGCAGGGTTTTGCAGGGGGAGGTCTAAGGCATGGATCACAGCAAAGTGACGTGACCCGTACAGGGACAAGCCTACGACCTTGGCCTCTGAAGTGCTGAGTCCTTGCAGACTCCTCTGACAAAGCCCCTGGCAGTGGGCCCTCCGTCCAAGGCCACACCACGCTGAGACACGCTTGGCCGCAGCCAGAAGAACATTCAGACCAGACTGGTTCCCATGTCAGCTAGCTGCTTCCTACCTTGAAGATACATCGGGGACTCCAAGGTTGGGGACACTGAGTCAGAACCACACTCTTGGTGACCCCGGAGTGCTGGGGTGCACAGACGCTTTGCCTCATCGTGGCTATGGTGAGCTCCAGAAGACTACAGGCTATGCCACATGCCCTCCTTGGCAGGAACAACTGCTCACAGCATGCCCGGGAAAGGAACTTTGCAAATGGATGGCTGCGTGGGGCAAATCAACTTGTCACCTCTACTCTGATTTGGCTTTGAAAGGTGGTTCTCAAAATTTTCATGACTGATCACTTGTTGCATGCGTGAGAAATGCCCTAGGCTGCCCCAAAGCCAAGTCACAGACGTATTTTTAAATTTACTAGTGGCCACATAAAAATAGCAAAAGGAAAGAGGAGAGATTAATATTAATAGTATATTTTATTTAAACATATATATTATAATCATAATCTTGTATGCAGTCATATAAAATTATTAATGAGCTATTTTTCATTCATTTTTGGAACCGATACTAGCAGGACACCTCCATTCAAACTTACCACATTCCATCTTAGCACATTCCATATTACCAAATTCCATGTTACCAAATTCCATATTACCAAAGACCTGCACGTGGCTTGTAGTAACATATTCAACATCATGGCTCTAGGTATAATCACTTGCACTGGGCACTGGTTAGCAGTATTACTAATTGACATCTGAATAACCCTTACCAAAGAATCCTTACTTTTAATGGCTTACCAGTAATGACCATTTGATAAGTGCCATATCGCCACTTGGTAGGTGAAGAAATAGGCTTTACTTCAAGCTGGTAAGTGGTAGATCTAAGCGCCCAGCACCCCATATACCGCCATCCCTATAGGGGTGTTCAACAGAGGATGGACCAGACAGGCAGAAAGATTCCAGCGAGCTGACTCTTAGCATGAAGTAGTGATCATGTGACGGTGAATTCATTCAAATGGTTATGTTGAGAGTGAAGACACTAAGAGTGTTTGAGAACCACTGTTGGGTTCCTTCCAGACTCACTGTCCAGCTGTCCCAACTATGGGTAGGGACACCCCGATTCTGAGGAGAGAAGCAAGACTGGAGAGACACATTTCTGCTGTTCCATTTATAAGCAGCACCCTAGTTTGCATTATTTTGTCCATTTCAGAGTTCCCAGAACTTGCCCAAACATTAAATTAGTCAAGTTTCTAGAAAGAAAGTCAATTCATCTTCATCTTTTCCTTTCCTTATCCTTTTTTGTAGTTAAATCAGGTTTAATAGCACTCCCCAATTTTATTTCCAGTTCTGTATGGTCCCAATTCCCTTCCCAGTTATGCTTCCAGATACATTTGATTGTGGTTATTTTGCAGCATTAATTAATCTGATTGGCCTGGGACACCCCTTTGCTTAGAACTCTGATGCTGTGATTTTCCTCTCAAAATTCAAATTGTCTTTGGAAAAGACAACCAACTTCTCACCCAAGTCATGTCTCCAAAGAGGTCTGGTCCCCAGACGTCTCTGGCATGAAAAGAGGCTCAGTGCAGTACACAATGGATGACTGTACTCTGGCTTCGCCCAGATGGGGCTGAAGGCCAGGCTTCTTCTCTGTTGATTCCACCTCTTACCCCCATCAGACCAACTCCCTGACAAGCATCAAGAACAGACAGGAATGAACTCAAGGGTTTTTTTAAAACGCGTGTGATCCTGCTCTCTTCCTGATTAAGACACTCTACAAGGCAAACCCAAACCCTTTAATCAGATGTTTCACTGGTGAATTCTATCAAACATTTCAGGAAGAAATTATAACAATGGTATTGGCAAGATGACACCCAACTCATTTCTATGAGAGCAACTTTTCAAAGACACCGAACAAAAAGTATTGAAATTCATCTGGAATCACAAAAGGCCCCCAAAATCAAACATGACCCCTGAGAAAAAAGGGGAGAAATGGAAGCATCATGCTACCTGATTTTAGACCTTACCATAAAGCAACAGTATTAAAAACAATCTGGTATTGGCACAAAAATAGACACATGGATCAATGTTCATAGTTCAAAAGCTCAAAAATAAATCCACAAAAATATCACTTCTTAGTTCATGATAAAGGAGCTACGACCATAATGGGGAAAGGAGAGTCTTTTTAACAAATAATGCCGGGAAGCCTGGACAGCCAAATGTAAAAGAATGAAGTTGGTCATGTTCTCCATGCACAAACATGAATTCAAAGTGGATTAAAGATTTACATATAAAACCTGCGATGATGAAATAGAAAGAAGCGGACATTGCAGTAGCAGCCGTGGCATGGAAGCTAAAGATTTTTTTGAGACGTGACCTCCTAGGCAAGGAAAGTAAAAGCAAAAATAAATGATTGGGATTGCCTCCTGCTAAAAGCTTTTACTTTTTTTTAGAATTAAAAAAAAGAAATTATTTATTTTTGCATAGAAAAACTGGGGTGCAGGCCAGAGTGCAGGGGGTGAGAGGATTCACAGAGACAGAGTGGGGAGCAGAACAGGCAGATCTACTGAAATACACTGCTGCAGGGAGCAGTAGATGAGATAGGAGCGGTCTGCTGCGCCATGTGGGTCAGCTCCCTGGCCAGGATCGAACTCAGGCTGTGGTGATAATAGCGCTGAAACTTAACCCCTAACGCACCAGCAAGGCCTTCAAGCTAAAAGGTTTTTGCATAGTGAAATACACACACATATAAATTAAAAAGAGATCCTACTGAACAATGGAAAATATTCACACAATATATAACCTCCATGGGGTTAATATCTAAGATACAGGAAAATATATATATACAATAATAGAAAAACAAGCCCAATCAATGAATAGGCAGCAGATATAAACAGACAATTCATCAAAGAGGATATCCAGAAGGCCAATAGATATATGTTTATCATCACTTCTCATAAGAGAAATACAGATTAAAACTACAATGAGAAGCTATCTCACACCTACGTGTAAGGTACACTTTAAAAAGATGCCCCACAACAAATGGTGGAGAGAAAGTGGAGAAAGGGAAACCCTGTTACATTGTTAGTGGTAATGTAAAATGGTGCAGTCATTATGGAAAGCCATCAAGACTTGTCCTAGAAATAGCCTATGACCCAGCAATTCTGCTACTGGACATTCATCCAAAGAGCATGAAACCATCAACGTAAAATAGTCCAACAGACGATAGTGGGGGATTATGGGGTTTTGAAGGTGGATATATGCAGCAACACACATTTGAAGGTGGATGTATGCAGCAACACACATGAAGAGGTATGAAGCTGTGTCTAAATCATAATCAGTGTTGTAAACCAACCAATAAAAAATAATACAATAAAATAAAAAATAACTTAAAAAAATAAAATAACCAAATCAGGAAACAACTTAAATATGCTCTAAGAATACAATAAAGAAATAAACTGTGGTAGATCCTGCAATAAATACATAACCACGAAGTAAACAGCAATGAAAGTCACGAAACTGCTGTCACACACAACAACACGGACACTCATTAAACATACTGTTGAGCAACCAGACAAAAAGCAATTCATGCTTTATGGAAAATTCAAAACCAGGTAAAATTAATCTATGGCAATAGAGGTCAGGAGAATGGGTGCCTTTTTGGGGGAAAGGGGATGGTGTTGGAGAAGGTGGCCACTGCAGCACCTGGTGGGAGTCAGTTTAGTGGTCTTTGCAATGGTCCATGAGATACAGGTAGTGGCCGCGTGGGTTACTTCATGTTACCTGGGCACTTTGCTGCATACCTGTGTTATGTCTATAAAAAGTGCATTTTTAGGGCTCCCTGGTGGCGCAGCAGTTAAGACCTGCGCTGTGGAGCTGTCGGCAGAGGTGATGCCAGTTGACGCCTGGCTGGGGAGATTCCCACATGGCGCGGCAGACCTCTCCTGCCTCACCTGCTGTTCCCCTCAGCAGTGGATTTAAGTCGATCTGCCTGTTCTGCTCCCCACTCTGTCTCTGGTGAATCCTCTCACCCCCACAAACCTCTGGCCTACCCTCCAATCCTTGCATGCATAAATAAATAAATCTTTTAAATAAATAAATCTTTTAAAAAAAGTGTATTTTTAAAACTGGATTATGAAGACTGGATGGAAATACACTGAATAGGAAGCAAGGCAAGTTGTCTGAATTGACACATTCTTTGGCACTAATTGCAGGGACGAGAGAAATTTGGAAAAGAGAAATCACTGACAACTCTCTTAGTCAAAAAGTCTTCTTGGCAGGGGTAGAAATGGATTTGGGTGTTGAGTAATGGTAGACTTGGGTCAAGAAGAGAAGAGGAGCAAGGCATTCTATGAGAGGCGCCGTGTGAGTGAGATGGAGGGAGAAGTTCTCTCCTCCTGGATGACAGAGGGTCCTGGTTGAGAGGAGACTCTTTGGAAAGCGAGGAGTCATCCTCACAGCATCGTCCCGCCTTTATACGGTACATTTTAGTTTACTAAGCTCTTTTTCATACTCTATCTGATGTGACTATCACAGCAACTCCATTTCCTGCAGAAAAAGACTGCAACATTCAGAATGGTTAAGTCACGTGCCCAAAGCCATTGAAGAAAGAGCTGGAGCTGTTTTCCTGGTCAAACTAACTGCTGAGCCCAATCCAACCCTACGTCCGCCCAAGCCAAGACTCCAGTGGTCACGTGCCTGAAGGGGTGTGTCAGGAGATGGCTTATCAATAAATAGAGTGTGAGCTACTCGGACGGGAGCGTCTGGCCAACAGATTTGTAGCTGCAGTATTTTCTTCTGTTGAATGAAGCTGTGTTTTCCATGAACTCAGACTAAAAGACCCCTAAATCCTAACCTTAAACCTCTCATATAAAAGTCTTAATGAGGGGTCTCCCTAGTGGCTCAAGGGTTAAAGTCTCAGCGCTATGAACCTATCAGCAACCACTGCAAAAAGAGTTCGATCCCCGGTCAGGGAACTGACCCACAGGGCAGAGCAGACTTCTCTGTATCGCCCACTGCTCCCCTTAGCAGTGTATTTTAGTGGCTCTGCCTGTTCTGCTCCCCTCTCTGTCTCTGGTGAATCCTCTCACCCCCATAACTTTGACCTATACACCAGCTCTTGTATGCATAAATAAGTAAATCTTTAAAAAAAATCATGAGGATGATTGCACAGCACAGGCTGTGCTTAATGTCACTGAAAAACAGTTAAAATTGTAGATTTTATGTTATGTATTTTGTCACAATAAAGAAAATAACAACAAAAAAAAACTTGAAGAATTTGAAATACAACTTGGCGAAAATGGCAAACATGTCCTCTTCTATACTATAAATTTATTGGTTGTTCACTAGCACCTGTTTTCCCCTTTTCTAGTGATCTGTTTCCATTTGAGGGTCTGTGTGGTTGCAGAAAACTCAATTTACTTCTTAGTTCTAGGGTAAGCAAACCACAATCCATCATCAAAAAAAATGGCCCTCAGCCATTTTGATTAAACTCAGCCCTGCTCTTTCATTCACACATTGTGTCTGCTTTTGTGCTACACAGCAGAGTTCATGAATATGACAGTGATCATATGGCAAACAAAGCTTGTATTTACGATCTGACCCTTGACAGAAAAAAATTTTGGCCAGCCTCTGTGCTCATCTAAACCAATAGTGTATCCTACTTCCCGCCCAGGGATCAACTCAAGAGTGGATATATGGCTTAACTGTTCTAACCAGAGTGAATCATGGGGATTTTGCTTGGCATACTGGTGAAAGGAAGACTCTCTCCTCTGAATGACAGCGGTTTTCAGATTTGAGGCTTTGAAATACCACAAACAGTTCGGCTACTACACAGGAACAGCCAAGGAAGAAATCGCACATGGAGAAGATGAGCATGAGAGAGATGAAGAGTAATGTGGACAGAGTCTAGATGATACCTTGAAGCTCTGAATCAATCCATGTCTGAAGTCCTTCATTTGTGTCTTCTGGACTTTTCCATTTCATTAGCTTATATATTCACTATTACTTAAGGCAACTTGAGTTCGGTTTTCTGACTTGTAACCAGCTCATTCCAATTAACATATATTGCTATAATCTTCATTACAGCAATAATATCATTGCTACATTCTAATTCTAATGGTTGCATAATAATTTATCATAATACATTTTACTTAACCATTCTCTTAATGTTAGTACTTAGATTGCTTAATTTTGAGTTATTATTAAATCTACAATAAACTTGGTAAATTAAAAGATTTTTCTGTATTTATAATAATTTTCTTAGAATTGATTCCAAGAAGTGAAATTAATGGGTAAATAATATATTTAAGGATTTTGACAAATATTCCAACTTGCTTTTTTAAAATGTCAGCAGAATTAATGAGGATGACTATTTTTGGCATATTTTATCAATTTGAATCTTTGCTATTTCATTGTTAAGTTTTATTTTCTTAAATTGGAAATGAGAGAAAAATATCTATATCATTATTAGCAACTTCCATTTTTCATTTGCTGAATGTTTGCTTATGTCCATTGCCCATTTAAGGAAAGCTTTACAATATGTGGAGTTTTGAAAGAATAACTATTATTCTCCAGGTGAGCGAGAGAAATGCAGAAATACTCATGGACTGGAAGAATTAACATTGTCAAATGTTACCCAAAGTAATCTATACATACAATACAATCCCTATCAAGGTTTCAATGGAATTCTTCAAAGAAATATAAACTGAATTGAAATTTATATAGAACTACAGAAGACCCCAAATAATCAACACAATCTTAACAAAAAAGAAGAGGGATGATGGTATCATGCTACCAGACTTCAAACTATACTACAAGGTTATAGTAATAAAACAGTATGGTATTAGAATAAAAATAAGCACGTCAATGGATTAGAATTGAGAGTCTAGAAATGAACCCATGTTTATATAGACAGTTAACCTACAACAATGAGATCAAGAATGGAGAAAGCAAAATCTCTTCAACAAATAGTGCTGGGAAAGCTGGACATCTACATGAAAAAGAATGAATCATTCTCTCAAAAATATTAATGTAACTCAAAATGTATTAAAGACTTGGCTGCAATGATGGAAACAATAAAATATATAGAAAACACAGGCAAAACACTACAACACTGGCTTCAGGAATGTCTTTGGGGACTTGCCTCCAAAGGCAAGAGAAACAAAATAAAAAATAAATGACTGGGCCTCTATCAAGTAATAAGCTTCTGTAGAGTGAAAGAAACTATCATTAAAACAAAAAGAATGGGAAAAAATGTTTGCACATCATACATCTGACAAAGAACTCATATAACTCGATAAAAAGAAAACAAACAACCCAATCAAAAAATAGGCAGAAGAACTAGACACTTGTCCAAAACATACAGAAGACATACAGATGGCCACCCTCATCCCCAATAAAGACAGAACCCCAAGTCCTCCCTCTCTCCCCTTGCTCATCCTCACTGTGCACTCCCAGGTGTGAATAACAAACTTTGTTTTCTCAAGTTCCTTGAGAGTTGTTGCCGAGGAACACCTTGTCATCTTAAGAGGAACCACAGGGGCTGCTCCAGCCACAACATTGGCTCCACTGAGGGACACGTCTGCCCCGGCTGCCAGGGGTGGCGAGGGGCCAGGAGAGGGGCCCCAGGTGCTCCTAGCCCATGGCATTATCGGTGATAGGCTGAGACAGACACAGAAATACCAGATCTCTGTGGGATTCTTTTATGCACCAACCCCATTCCTAAAGACTCCGCCTCTTGGGGGGTTAGGGTTTCAACAGAGGGACTCAGAGGACACAGACTCAGACCACAGCAAAGCTCTAGGGTTGGGCTTTCCTTTCCACTGAAGAGAAGAATCAGCTTGTTTTCACCTCTAGAAATGACTCGCGTTAAAAATCTCAAAAAGCATGGAGATACAGGGGCTTGGTGGCTTCCAACTAACGCATCAGCTGTCTCAGGGCCCAGAGTACTGAGTTCTAGGCCTGGACTTGCCACGGAAGTGTTGGTTGATCTTAGGAAAGTCATGAAACACCTTTGCCTAGAGTATCTCCCAGGAGTCGATGTGATGACTAGCAGTGTGGTGAAAAAGTGGCGGCGGGCTGAGGAAAGAGAGAGAGCTTGACTGGTGTGTGGAGCCTTAACTCATGCATGTTTTTCTCTTCTTCCTTCAGGTGAGTGGTTTTCAGCCTGATGAGACACTGACAACAACTGGGGGGATATTTTTTAAAAATCCCAAAGCCTGTGCCTCACCCTAGAGGTTCTAATGTGCAACCAGAGTAGAGAACAATTGATCCAAGTCACGGTCCCACACCCAGTGGCTCTGAGGTCACAGCCTCGGCACTGGTGTGGGGGCTGTAAGGGGTCCCATGTGTGGGCTCACCTGGCCCCCCAAGGCCCAGCTTTCATCACCTGGCGAGCAATCAAGGCTTGACAATTCACAGAAGTCAGGTGCTCCAAGGGTCTGTGAGTCATGACGGAAGTGCCGCTCTTAGGGACTGGCCTGGGAATAAGCTTTACAGGCACGAACAAAGCTACGCAGAAATCCGCTCTGCCCACAGCCAACTGCCAACCAGTACCCCATCATCTGGGCTCTGCCAACCATGTATTCTTCACTGCCTGGTCTATCTGCTGCCTCTGTGCACGAGTTTGAGATTTTTATAAGCATCTTAGATGCCACATACCTTAAACATGCAAAATTAGTGACCATATTAAAATGGCCACTGAGAAAGGGAGCCCACTTCTGCGTACATGAAAGTAGAGATAATTTTCAAAAATAGGAGGTGGTGAGAAAACAAATGGGAGGCTGCACATACATATGGAATTAATTTTTACATCGTAGAAACACTCCCGAGGGGCAGAGTGAATCATGAAGCCTGAGAAAAAAATGTTATATCCCTACACAATTGACAATAAAAAGCAAGAGATGCAGACATGGATGGAATGGAAAACTTTAGAGTGTGCTATACAGCGTCACAGCTCTCGGCGCATGCTTTAGCTTTGCCACCAACCTCTCAGGCACTCCCTTTGCGCCCACTATCATCCAGCCTGCCAGCTCATCCTGTCAATTCCTGTTTATAGTTCTGGATAAGTCTGGTGTTTTTCTAGAATTTGGAACCACGCTCTGCTACTTAAACTTCTGGAGTAAGTCATTGACATTCTGTAGTTTTAAAGCCAGTTCAAATCTACGCTGCTTCAGGGGGTAAGGCAACCCGGTTTACTCCAGCTCTAACTATGAACGACTTCTCTTCTCTGCCACATCTGGAGATGGGTTAGAGCAGTGGATTTTACCATAAAGCAAAGAGATTCATGTGAGGGAAAGATACTTCATAAGATGGGTCAGGGAGAGGGAGAAGGAGGAGGCTGATACTTTCTTATATTGGCAGAATGATTTAAAGCTGTAGAAGTCCACCTTCTTATTTACCGAGACTACGTCAGGGAACTATGAACTCAACCTCCTGCAGACATTTCTGATTCATAGTGTATCAGTCAGAGAAGCAGAACAAGTAGGACATAAATAGTAAGAGATTTATTGCCAGGAACTGGCTTATGCAATCGTGGGCTGGCAAAGCAAGTTCAAAATGTGGAGGGTGATCCAGAGGGTGAGCAGGTTGCTGTGCTGAAGCTGCTGTTCACAGGTGAAAATTCCTCCTGTTCAGAGAAGCTTTGGCTCTGTCCTAAGGCCTTTCCACCGACTGAATCAGGCTCATGCAGATTATCTAGAAAAATCTCCTCTAATTAAAGACCAGTTGTGGGCTTTGATTACATGTACAAAATACCTTCACAGCAACATCTAGTGTTTGACTGAACAACTAGCCAAGTGGACACCTCCAAGAGACCATTCCAGAACATGCTTTGGAGCCCAGCCTGTTTCTGGAGAAAAGAAATTTTAGATTAAAACAAGAAGAGTCTCTAGGAACCAGACACTTCATGTACAAAGCACAGACGTCATTGTCTGGGGGACCTGGTGACACTCTTCTGATTACATTACACGCTCAATCGTCATGGTTTTCAGCAAACTCCTAGTAAATGCTAGCCAGGCACAATAGAAAGTCCTGAGGCTAGAAGAGTCCGTGCCCTCAGGAGCCCACAGTCCAGTGAGAGTGCCAGGGCCTCTGAGCAGCTAGATCCAGTGGCAAGTGGACAATGGTAGCTCGGAGGGCTTCTCCCCTCGCTTGGGAAGTCAAGGAAGGCTTGCTGGAGGAGGAGGCACTTACGGGGATATGGACTTAAACCTTGTGGGATGTGACATCTAGAGCTGGAGAGACATCATCGTGGCAATGGTTCTGTCCCCGGGGCCACCTCCAGCTGGTGCTGATGCAGGCACTCTGTGAAGGGCACACCCAGGGCAGACGTGACTAGTCACGCCTACTACACAGTGTCTGCTTGTCTCAACATGGATGTGAGTGCTGTGTCCTTGGTCTGCTTTCACCCAAGACTCCAAGCCTCCTCTAGAGCTGAGAGCTGTCGGCCGTGACTGCAAGCCCACGCGTGGTCCATGGGGGGAGCAGTGGCGGGTCCGTGTGCTTCCTTGGAAACTTCCCTCTCCCAGCCTGTTTCTTCTTTTTATAGCTCATGTGTATTGTCCCTGCCCCCTTCCATCTAGGAGTCAGTCTTACACACTGGCCATCTGCTTTCTTTATGAGCAGGTATCTTCATCTTCAAAATGGATTACGTAATAGCTTTCCTACCGCCCTTTCAAGAAAGGAAGGGTAAAATAAAACCATGAGTGAAGTCCCTTAAAAGTGGTACCATCCCATGAAAGGGCAGACTTTCTACCATCATCTCCCTACCTATCTACCTACCTGTCCATCTGTCTACCCACCCACCCACTCATCTATCCATCTATCCATCCACCCTCCCACCCATCCATCTATCCATTTATCTATCTCTCTATCCTTCTACTTATCTGTTATCTTTCTATCTATCCATTAATCACTCCTAAATTGTGTATCACTTAAAAATCGAGATACTCTTTGTATCTATGGAATCTACCACACTTTTCTACACATAGTAGCTGCTCATTAACTGCCCAGAGAAGACAGTAATAATGAAACGTGCTGAGGCTTTGGGAGGCAGATAGTTGCAAGCAGCCACACTGCTCATGCTAGAGGCCCCCATCCCTGCATGGTCTTTGCTAAAAATCCTTCCCTCCTCACTCTTGCGCCTGAGCTGAGCACCTTCCCCGGGTACTGTGGAGTCCTCCGGACTTTTCGCTTCCATGGTGGGCTTTGTCCTCCGCTGGCGGGGAGTTCTCTGAAGTCCAGTGTGGGGTTCTGAGCCTCTTTATCAGCACGGCTCAGCTCCGGGCACATGCACGTTGGCCATCAACGATAGACTAATGCATGATATTCACTTGTTGCCATTTTCTTTTTGTCTCACTATTAACCCGATGCCAGATGGACTGTGCTTAGAGGGACTGATGCTGAGGCAACGCGTGCTTAGAAATCTCCTCTGTGTCCTTGTCTGCTGGGTGGAGAAAAACATGGTGCCGGGCGGAGGGGGCCGGATCTTGGCCCTGTGTTTGCTTGGAGTTTATGCCTCTTTGGAGTCTCTCTGAGTAGACACTGTGGCTTCTCCTCAGGCTCTGTCCCTCACAGAACGAGGCACTCAGGAGGGTTAGTTGGCTTTAAACAGAGGTAGGAAAATGCACCCTGCCCCCAAGGAACCTCTACAGGGCACTGGTGGAGGGAATTTAATCTTTCTTTTTGGTATTGCTTTGTAACTTCAAAATGTTTATACATGTCTATAACACTGTAGACTCTTAAAGGAAAGTAAAAAATGCCTGAATTCATCGTTGGCTGTCTCAGAGCTAGACCAGAGTAGGTGCTCAATAAATATCTATTCACTGAAATATCCGTCTATACCCTCAAGGTTGGCACAGAAGTCCGGTTTTATTGGCCTTCGTTAGTAATCCAGACCGTTTCCTGTTGCCCTGAGGTGCCCAGCAGCAAGACTCGAGGTCACACACACAGAGGACCCAGCCCGGTGAGCTCTTCAGATGGTGAGTCGGAACCCCAAAGACAAAGGAATTCTGAGTTGCACGCCCCAGGGAGGACGTACCCCGCAAGGGAGCCTGTTTTTAGCAATGGGCTCAGAATGACGAATTAAAGCATTAACTCACGCTGTCTTCTCCCGGAATGTGACCACCAAAAGCCACGGCCACAGGGATAGGGCCGTGTAGGTGCGGTAACTTCCAATACCCGCTGCACTACAGGAAGAGTTGGCTGCATTAAGTAATTTATGGGGTGCTAAGAAGTTCCTAAAGCTATTATTAAAACCATGCAAACCCCTCCCTGCTTAGACCTCTCGTAAGTGAGACTTCTAACTAAGCAGAACTGATAGGCCGGCTTTTGATGTTTAATGAGTTCTGCAGCAGATGGGGGATGTGATAGGCAGGGCTGGGCGGTGATTTACTCTGGTCATGAAACAGAATGATGAGAGCCTCTTCTGAAAAGAGAAAATGGAGCCGAAAGGACAGGTCCCCCCCTCGCCTTCCTCTCCCACCCATCCCTCCCCTTTCTTTCTTGGGGCATGTGTTTTTGATTTCCTCACCCCCGTGCCTCTCAGTGCTGGGATCATTTCCATTCAGGCACACACAGAACACTGCAAACTAATTAGCCTTGGATACAGCCACAGGAAGTCAGGCTGCCAAATCCTCTTTCCCCCACAATTCCTCAACTTTCTCAGTCCGCCTCGGGCCCACGGCCTTGCACTGGGCCTCTCTGTATAAGTTGCCAGTTCTAATTTTGCAATTTCCCTTCACCTTATCAAACAGGCCCCGAGCCTGCCAGGGACAGAGGGGGAGGCCTTGGAGTCAGTCTGCTCCTCTGGACTCTTTCCCCAGGCCCCTTCTCTGCTTTCTCCCCACAATTAGGGAGACTTGTTTGGATACAGTTTCAGTGTTGACTTGTTAATCTGACCCGGGTTAATGCTTTGTAAAGGAGAGCATTACCCATCGTGCGAAACTCGAGAGAGTTCCCTGCAGGACTCCAAGCTTGCGCCCAGCTCTGTGCCGCTGACTGACCCCAAAATGGGGGTGTAAGCTCCTCCCCAGCCAATTTTGATGGCGAGCCCTTGACACTGACTTACTAGAACAGGGTGTCGAAGGGAGATGGAGCGACAAGGCAGGCTGAGAGATGGGGAGATGAGCACCCCGCGCTGGGGCTGGGGAGACCCGGCACATCAGCCCTTTGTGAAGGACCCTCCCTCAAAGAGACCCAGAATCCAGGGAGCCATGCCGGTCGCTCTCAGGCCAAATCTGAAATCAGTTGTCAACATTTAAAAACCAAGCGATGAGCCTCCCCGGTGGCGCAGTGGTTAAGCGCTGTGCTGTGGAGCTGTCGGCATCGGCGATGCGGGTTCGACACCTGGACGGGGAGAATCCCACATGGTGAGGCAGACCTCTCCTGCCTCGCCCGCTGCTCCCCTCAGCGGTGTATTTCTGATCTGCCTGTTCTGCTCCCCACTCTGTCTCTGGGGAACCCTCTCGCCGCTCCACGCCTCTGACCTGCACCCCCAGCTTGTATGCATAAATAAGTAAATCTTTTTTTTAAAAAAAAGTGACAAGAACGTCTTAAAATAAATAAATAAACAAATAAAACCCAAGCGATTTCTCATAAAAATCCAAATTGCTGGTTGTCTGGGAAAAATCGAGGGATGGGGAGCTGGGCCCCCAGGCGACCACAATTCGCTCCTGCACCCTGCGGTAGAGGGTGGACCCCTAGTCACTTGGTCCCCACTCCTCTCTGTTGTCTCGTTAATGTTACCTCTCTGGCTCCTTCCTCTTTTCAAATTTGAATTTGCAAATTTGAACTCTTGGCATAATTGCTCTCAATGGAGAAAGAGAAATTTCACACTCAACCCAAAGAGACTTGGCAGGTTCTCTGCACGACGCTTCTTTTCCACAATCATTTAACCACATCAAAGTTCACACCTGGTGACAGCCACTACCTGGGCTGCAGGGAGGGTGAAGTTGACCAGGAATATGTCACAGGACAAAAACACTGCCAAGAAACTAAATCTGTGCTTATCACGTTTTCTTTCCTAAACATTGGCTATCCCTTGAATTATTTTAACATTGAGATAAACTCATCAAATAAATGATCGAACTATGATCAAATTATGATGGGAAACAACTTAAAATATGCAGTTCATATAGAAATACTGATTTCATGAGCACTATTTTTTTTAAAGATTTATTTTTTATTTATACATACAAGCTGGGGTACAGGCCAGAGGCGTGGGGCGGCAAGAGGGTTCACCAGAGACAGAGTGGGGAGCAGAACAGGCAGATCAGAGGTACACTGCTGAGGGGAGCAGTGGGTGAGGCAGGAGAGTTCTGCCGTGCCATGTGGGATTCTCCCTGGCCAGGCGTCGAACTCCCGTCGCCGCTGCTGACAGCTCCACAGCGCAGCGCTTAACCGCTGCGCCACCAGGAAGGCCCCTCATGAGCACTATTGAAAGATATCTGGGGTCTCCCTGGAGGCGCAAGGGTTTAAGCCTCAGCCTGTGAGGCTATCGGCAGCCACTGCAGCACGAGTTCGATCCCCAGCCAGGGAGATCCCCACATGGCACAGTAGGCCTCTCCTGCCTCGCCTGCTGCTCCCCTCAGCAGTGTACTTCAGTAGATCCGCCTGGTCTGCTCCCCACTCTGTGTCTGGTGAATCCTCTCACCACCACACCCTCCACCTCTGGCCTACACCCCAGTTCTTGTGTGCATAAATAAATAAATCTTTTAAAAAGATATCTGCCATAGTTATGACCTTTAAGATCTTAGATCTGTTGGAAAAAAGATGAAATAGATGAAATTATACATCTATTTCAGATGATACTATTGACAGTTACAGACATGTATAAACATAATATAGTATTATAGACATGTTTACCAGAAAGTGAAAACTTCAGTTACATGGGAGTTTGAATTTTCATTTCCATGCCTATTATATGCCTATTAAATGATCACAGAGATGATTCCTTTTGTACTGAGTTTGTCACCAAAAGACTTCTTAGTGCTATTACAGATAGCTACGCCCAATCTACGGAAATTGACATGCAAGTTCAAACCTATTTGCTGTCATAATCTAGATCTTCAAGACAAAATATTTGTTGAAACATGTTTTAGTCACATAATACTCATGTAGTACTTATAGAGTACTTTACATTTTACATGTATTGGATAATTTAATCTAACACTTCTGCAAGGAAGATATAACTTCTATTTTATAGATAAGGACACTGAGGCTTGGCTAGCATGAATGATGATTTACACAGCAGAATTTCTTAGATAAATGTAAGACTTTACTCGCCCCGATTTTGGAGATTTACTCTCTCTTTTTTTTTTTTTTAACACACATTTGCTTGCTTGCTCTCTCTCTCTCGTCTTTTTAAAATAACCATCATGCCTCTTTTTTCTTTCTTTCTCAAAGCTGTATATAGCTACATATTCTAACACAAGACAAGGCTATTCAACACCAGTGTAGAGCACAGCCTTAGCCCAGCCCTACCCGGCATTCAGCAATCTCACCAGAAGACAGTTCAGCCCTCCCCCCATTAAAGCTACTCAAGCTGACAATCTACTTCCAACAGAATTCTGTACCTTTGGAAACCTTGGTCAGTAAGATCCAACTACAACATGAGCAATTGGGTCCATCTGTCTTCTAGTTCCCGAGGAAGAATCAGGTAGAATGACCTACTTGAAAATCGCCACAAGGCTCATCTCCAATTGTAAGAACAAGTTGATAGTTAGATATTTCCCAGCATTGCTTCACACATGGCACAAGTGTACTGTAGGATAGGACAGGATTTCAGAAGCTCAGATTCAGTAGTACCCACGAGAGAGTGTCCAGGACAAGTAGCTGAAAAGGGGACAGACCACATGATACTTTAAAACACAAAGAATTGATGTGAGCCTTAGAGGGTCTCTCCCTCTCTCTCATCCTCCCTCCCGCTCCCTCCTCTCCCCTCTCTGCCTCCTTCCCCTTCTTTTTCTTTCTCTCTCGCTCTCTCTCTCTCTCCAGTATAACTAAGCATCAAACTGAAGGAGACCACCGTTCTTTGTCTGCTATTTGAGATGCGGTGCCTCCACTATTTATCACTGTAGGTTTTCTGAGGCTTCTGCGGCATTCAGCCACCAGATCAAATAAAAATCCAGGCAAATATAGTGGTTGAGACATCCTAATCCTCACAAAAATGCACACTAACAAGTACATAGTTGGACTTTTTAATCAGAAGCTTAAGTTGTAAAGTAGGTTAGAACTACAATCCAATGATATTTGACCTGTATATAATCCATAATCTATGTAATTAAAATTTTCTCAATTTTTTTTTTTGGTAGATGCCTTGGGGGCTGTATTATCCAGTAATGGTAGAAATTGAACTTGAGGATTTACTGGTCTGAATTCTCCTGCAAATCCTAGAAAAGTCTTTCTGAGGTGAATTTAATTCCTAGCCCCTAGGGCCATGGTGCAGGAGTAACAGAATCTCCTTTTATGGAATTACGCTGATTGCTAGATGTTTCTATGTGGTCTCCTCAAACTATGGGCTTCCCAGAGAACACACAACTACCATTATCTCCCCAGATAATCATGACTTCTGCTTATTTCTTTTGTTTTCATCATTAAACATTATTTTAATGGGGCTCAAGATTCTGCGACAGGTTTTTGATCAAATTATTTCCATCAAAAAGTACTGATTTTATGAGGACGGGAAGAGCACAAAGGACTACGGTGATGGTGCATGGGTGAATTGGTGGTGGGAATTCTAGAGAGATTACACCTGGGGAGAAAAAGAAAATGTTGTACAAAAATGAGCAATTATGTAAAATATATATAAAATTTTAAAAAATCTATAGAAAGTACTGATTTGAAAAGCTAGTAACTTAAAATTGACACACCCATCAAATACATGATCCATAAAACATTCTCCTTTTCTTCTGCAGTCTTAGGACGCATTGTTACCATTAGCCAGTCTTTTTATTACTAAACTTAAATGGCCATTGAGATAAAGAGATCTGAGACTGTTCTTCCACCCACGATTAAGATTGGGAGGCAGGTAGTGGGACACTGTCCAGGCAGCTTTCCGAGCTCTCTGGGCAGGCTCGGCGACCTGGCCACTCCAGCTGCCTTCTTGCCCACTGCCTTGATGACATCATGGCCACAGTCTCATGTCATGAACAGCAAAACCGCCCCAGGAGGATAAGCAGAGAAGTTTTCCATACATACAGACTCACAAGGAACCATACAACGATGGCAGCATGAGCAGGTCTCAAGAATTCCAGGTCATCTTCGAAAGTTTTCCAGGATGACCATCAATCTTCTGTTCTGGAAACTCGCAGGCAATGGGGGCTGTGTGACAACCCAGCACAGGGGAATGTCCAGCACTGAGGTGGCCTGATCCAGAATAGTCACCTGAGCACCGAAGTTGGCTTCTTGCATTGGTGGGTCATTTTGGAGGTCACCAGCCACTCTGCCACAACCAACATCTTCGGAAGTCTTGTCCTTGGCTTGAACGCCTGTGTCATCCGAGGAGGGGCTTCTCTCAAATCTTTATGGTGCAGTTCAACAGACTTTACTTCAGCTGTATGTTGACAGGAGTAGAGGTGACTACCACACCAGGCTTGAGAACGCCAGCTCAGTCTGCCCACAGGGACAGTGCCAACACCCACAATTTTGTGAGTGTCCTGAGGGGCAGGCACAAGGGCTTGTTGGTTGGACAAGTTGGTGGCAGCAAGCAATCCAGAGTTATAAGTAGCATGGTTTCGTTAGGGAACAGCCCTGAGTTCTGCTGCCTGTCACTACCGAAAGCCAACACAGGGCCTCCCTGGTGGCGCAGGGGTTAAGTCTCAGCCTACGAAGCTATCAGCAGCCACTGCAGCGCAAGTTCAAGCCCCAGCCAGGGAGATTCCCACAGGGTGCAGCAGACCTCTCCTGTATCCCCGCTGCTCCCCTAAGCAGTGTATTTCAGTAGATCTGCCTGTTCTGCTCCCCACTCTGTCTCTGGGGAATCCTTTCATCACCCCACACCTCTGGCCTACACCCCAGTTCTTGTATGCATAAATAAATAAAGGTTTAAAAAAAAAAAGCCAAGAGAAACAGGAATTGAATCTATAGCGCTTTTATTTTTCAGATCACTGGCCACTGATCTGAAAGAACGGAGGGCCTAGCACCCTGAAGAGACTTCTGCCCTCTCATCTGGAGCTGGCCTCTTTATAATGAGTTAGACAAAGACAGTCAGCCATAAGCAAACAGCCCATCAGAAAGAACAGCCCGTCACAGCTGACATTCCTGGTATTTGTCACATTCAGCCTCCCGGTTACCTTGACCCTGGAACATCTGATGGCGTCAATGTCCCGGGCTCATTCGAGCATCCTCAGGCAGGAATCTCAGTTCAAAGCAGAGTTTTAGTTTAAAGAAAACGGATCACCAGTGGAGTGAAGACAGGCAGCCCATGCTCTGCGTGTGTGCAGATTCCTGCACGAGGTCCTGCCCGTCTCTGCCCCCAGCCCCCATCAGTTCCACTGGCCTCGCCATCTTTACAGGTGACTTTCTACCCCTGGACCAAAGCGTGTTCGTACAAGGCTCCAGTACGCCGTCACCGGTGCACGCAGAAATCAGCACAAATGCTGCTACGTCACATCTGAGGCCAGTTCTCAATGTAGGTGCTGATTTCCTTAACACTTTGTGGTCCGCTCACGTATTAGTGCGTGTTTTTGTCACCAGTATCAGGTGGCCGCTCACGTATTCATACGTGTTCATCTAGTCTCCGGTTTTTCACGCCACGGTGGATTTATTTGGAACTATTAGGAGCTATTTCTTTGATCGTACTCAGTCTAGAAGCTTTACACATGGTTTTGGTGAAAGTGTAAGGTGTTTTATGAGAGATGGTACAGCTTTTTTAATATCCAGTAGTTCAGGAGTTGTGTGTGTTTTATTGAATGCTTCTACCATTCATGCGGTGGCACAGAAAATGGCCTGCCCCAAGGGCTGGTAAAATTAAAGGGCACCGGCACACAGAGTGTTAATGATCTCCTCCTGTTTCTTCTGGCTCTAGGGTGGCTCAGTAGACAACTGCATTAACACCAACCATTAGTTGTTCCCACCCAGTGTGTAAGCAGAGGGCATGCCCAGGGGCTGTTCCTTCTGGGCGATAAGGAGTTCGATGACCAACACCAGCAGCAGTCAGGACAGAACAACCTGAGATGTGGCTGCCCGTCCCTGTGTCCTGGGGCATCGCTGACGGGCACATGGCACTTGCTGGTCTCGAGATTCCACCAGGAGGGGACAGTGGTGCCCCCCTCATGTTCAGCTTTCTGTTCCTGCAACATACTCAATAGAGCCCTTTCCCATCTCAGCAGGGAAATCTGGGTTTCCTAAGAGTTTCACTGGTTCTCTTGTCGATCCCACCCCATTTATAAATCAGATGAGCAGGGGTGCTGGGCTTGCCCAATCAGCGTGTCTAATGATGACAACCTGATATGACTCTTTTCCTTCCCCATTTTGGCTTCGATTTAGCTGAGGCTTTCACAAGGCCTGGGTTATTGCAGAAAGGCCTGTGCAGAAAAGACACTTATTTCCTCTATAACCAGAGAATCATCACTCACTAAGCAGGAACTCTGGGGGCCTTACCTTCTTTTAGTTACTTATTCACTATTAACTTTCAATCAGTTAATAATCTGAACACATATTTCCAAGGTCTTATTCATTTGAACAACAGTTACCTTTTATAGACTTGTTTATCTGTGACTAATGACAAGTGAGCTGCAGATCTAGACACAGTTCAGGAAATCTGGGTTTCATTTGACTAAATAGACTCAGGACAGGAACCTCCTGAGTGGCCAAAGAGAATTATTAACAGTTTAATATTGAATACAAAGACATTCTTTTACTGGAGTCGGTCATATCAATAGAGCACCTGCGGGACTCTGGCTGAGCCCCTTTCCCAGCTACTCCTTCTCCCTCTCTTGTCCATTGACACCTTCTATGTGATAATCTTTTTTTTTTAATTTTAAAGATTTATTTATTTATTTATTTATTTATTTATTTATTTATTTATACAACAACTGGGCTGTAGGCCAGAGGTGTGGGGGTTAAGAGGATTCCCCAGAGACAGAGTGGGGAGCCGAACAGGTGGATCTACTGAAATACACTGCTGAGGGGAGTAGCAGGTGAGACAGGAGAGGTCTGCTGTGCCATGTGGGAAGCTCCCTGGCTGGGGATTGAACTCATGCTGCAGTGGCTGCTGACAGTTTCACAGTGATGAGACTTAATCCCTTGCGCCACCAGGGAGGCCCTTTTATGTGATATTCTAAGGATATTCTAAGGTTGAGACACAAACCCCAAACAGCATGCTGGACACGCCTGCCTGAGATTTCCTAAAATGTTCACTGCGTACGATGCAAGTTTTAAAAATCAAATTGACAGCACTTTAGTTCAACTTACTCATAGGACAGTAAAAGACCCTGCATATTGACGTTCGTCCTGCTCTCCCAAACATTATCCTCTGAAGCTCATCTTTTGTGTGTGTGTGTGTGTGTGTGTATGTGTGTGTGTGTGTGTGTATGAGAAGCTCATCTTTAAGCTTTAAAACCAAGGCTATATTTGGTCCTGCTGACTGCTGGGGTTAAGTTGATAGAAATAATTAACTAATAGAATTAGAGAGCACTTCCAAGGTTCAGGAGAAATACACTTTTCCTTATGTAACCATTACATACTGAGTGTGTTCTGTGCCAGCAATGAGTTAGATGAGTTAGATGTTGAACACAGTAATAAATGAGACAGAAACACCTGCTTTCTTCAAGGCACTTATATTCTAGTAGAAATATAAGGAATCAAATAATAATTTCTTAATTAAGACAATTAGAGTAATGGATTAATAGCTGTGTGTGCTTCATTTCACTTGGGTCAGATTTCCAAAAGGACCCATCTTTGAGTACTAGGTACAGACTCAGACAATGGTCAAATGTTTACCTCTCTTCAAGGGTTCATTCTTCACATGGTCCTATGATATTAACGCCTTAAACACAGCATCTTAAGCTTAGCATGGAGGGTAAGAAAGAAGAAAGCACCTGGTGTTCTTTCTGTTTGTCTCTGATGGTGAATCACATACCTTTTAACAAATTAATTACTTTCTCCGGGATTCAACAGTCCTGTTTATAAAACTAACTATTTTATAAGAGCGAGGCAGCAACAAACACGTGATATGATTTTTTAAATCACTGAGATCACACTTTCCACATATAATAAGGGAAGCAGGCTGGAAACTGAGCTGAGCACTAGGTACCCCTGGGGGAAGACTACACGTGTTTGGGGTGACAGAATCCCAGTGTGACCATCAGGAGGTATGCGACATGGTTCTAACAGAGCCGACAGTAAACTTGGACATAATTATCTGGTTTTGATTAACTCTAAAATGAGGGGAAATGGAAGACATTGAAGCCATATTTTTTAAGTAACATAAACATTTGTTTTGTAAACTCTACACAGAATCTGTGAGAAAGAAATAGTAGTGTGGATGTATAGTGTGGGTGTGGGAAGATGGCGATGACAACAGGGGGAGAGGAGCTGGGTTTCTGACCTTTACTCCCTGTTTTGACTGCCCAAATATTTCTTCAGAAGCCTTCAGGTTCCATGAGCTTCTCAATCAGTTGAGAAGTTGATTGTCTCATCCTTGCTAATCCCACGTTCCCATGGGCTCGAGGGGGCCAGATCCCCGAGAGGTGCCAAGTAGCGTGTAACCATCTCCTACTTCAGCTCTCAGCCCCTCCCTCCACTCCAGGCCCACCCAGCGCCCTCTGTGAGCAACTGGTCAAACTACACCACTAGGGGGAGCCAAGCTCTTAGCAGAAGGAGAGGGCTGAGGCTCCTCTGGCAGCACATGTTGCTCCTAGCTGGGTTCCTTGGGAGATGAAAAAGGGAAAAACAGAAGGGAGAGCAGAGTGGGGGGTGATATGTCTGTATTGTTCTCTGCCCCTCTCCCTCTCCCTCTCCCTCTCTCCTCTCCTCTCCTCCTCCTCCTCCTTCTCTCTCTCTCTCTCTCTCTCTCTCTCTCTCTCTCTCTCTCTCTCTTTCTCTCTCTTGCTCTCTCGCTCTCTCTCCTCTCCTTTCCTCCTCCTCTCTCTCTCCTCTCCTCTCCTCCTCTCTCTCTCTCTCTCTCTCTCTCTCTCTCTCTCTCTCTCTCTCTCTCTCTCTCTCTCGCTCTCTCTCACTCTCTCTCTCTCTCTCTCACTCTCTCGCTCTCTCGCTCTTCTCTCCTCCTCCTTCTCTCGCTCTTTCTCTCTCCTCTCCTCTCCTCTCCTCCTGTCTCTCTCTGTCCTCTCCTCTCCTCCTCTTCTCTCTCTCTCTCCCTCTTCCCTCTTCCCTCTCCTCTCTTCCTCTCTCTCTCTCTCTCTCTCTCTCTCTCTCTCTCTCTCTCTCTCTCTCTCACACACACACACACACACACCCTTCCCTAGAGACTTGACTTTAAAGGGTAGATACACTTAAATGGCATTACACATCTTTGTATAGGAGGGGAGAATATTGCCTCTGGGGGATTCTTACATACATAAATTTCAATAAGCATGGTTAGGACTTCAGTAGGATAAAGTCATAGTCCTTGATCCTCTTTGATGGACGCTGCAAGGTTGGTGTGACGAAAGCCCAGAGAAAATACACAAATACACAAAATGCCTTTATTTGTTCAGAACTAGGCTTTTCGTACTTTTAAAATATTTCTCTGCATACTTTTTATGGTGAAACTATGTGTTCAGTCTTAAACACTGAGGGTAAGATGGAGAATCAAAAAGCCAAGCAAACAAAAACAACAAACCAACCCTGAAGTGTCCAACTGCAAAGGCTGAAATTCCCAGCCTGTGATAAATAGCGATGTTCAGAAGCATCTCTTTCAAAATGTAGCCAGTGAATCCAGATGCCTTGTCTTAGGCCTACCACCATCTTTTAAAAGAACACATGAAACTCTCAGAAACAACGATATCTGCAATGCCCAAGCAAAATCCCCGCTGCCCCGGAGGGTGCTGGGTCTCCCTCCCGCAAGCTGAGAGAAGTCCTAGGGCGGCGTGTCCGATGCGCTTCATACACTGTCATTGCTGGTTTCCTGCGATCAGAGCGCAGGTGCTACTGTTTCAGCTGTTTGCCAGCGCGCGCTCCAGGTGCCTGGGGGTTCCCTGATCACCTGGTCACAAAGCGTTGGCTCTGCCCGGGGCCCCCAACCGCCTCTCGTCTGGGATGGGGGGGTGGGCGGGGGCGGGGCTGCGGCTGCCAGGCCCAGGCAGAGAGCACAGGTACCCCATGAGGAGGGAGGCGAAAAACACTTGCTACTGGAAAAGAAGCGGCAGAGGCATGGTGGAACCAGGGCTCGCAGAGGCTGCCCCAGCCCCATCCAGGAATCTGGAAAAACACGGCTGCATTCCAGAGACGGTCCCCCAAGCCTGCTCTCTCCACCGCTGCCTATCTGCTTCGCCCTTGTTGGGAAACTTGCCCTCTCTCACTGGAGGAAAAGGAATGGCATGGCCCAGTGGTCTCGCTGAACAAAACTGGTCAAAACCCGCTCATGGCCCACCTGGAGGAAGCCTGCGCGGCCGGCCAGGGCCCAGGGCGCGCGTCTCCACTCCGCCTGCTCGCGCCCGTGTGTGCCGCGGCCTGCAGCGCAACCTCGCAGCCAACTCATCCGCCTGGAGCCCCTGCATTCATTCCTGCATGGAAGACAAGCCTCCCAGGGTACCCCCCGCACCTCTGGGCCACGTCAGAGGGAACTCCTGCTCCCCCAGCTGTCTATTCTCGGCTTTTCCGCGCCCAGGACATGTGCTGTGTTCCCTGGCGCACAAGTCCTAAGTCTAGAGAAACCCGGTCCTAACACGTTCGCCCTCGCGGACTGTGGAAGGAGGGGTGCTGGGGTCACTTCCTTCCTTTAATGCCTGCTGGAAGCCCCCGGAAGAGAGGAGGGGCAAGCAGCCGACTCAGGCACAGTTACTTCTCTCACTCCCCGTCTCTACCCTCCTTCCCCACCACATGCGCCTTCAGCCGAAATCTCACCCTCCACACCCACGTCTCACTCGCTTAACTTGGATCTAGCGATTCACTTCCTCGCCTTTGACTTCCTTGCCTGTGATGTCTCACTCTCTCGCTCCCTCTCCTTCTCTCCCTAATTGTAGAGGGGAAATGTACTGAACACTTCGGAATAAAAAAATTGCAGGCAACTCTTTTTTGGCCACTAAGCATTCTGTCGTGGGGACACCACCATCCATCCACCCGTAACCCCACCCCTAGCCGGGTTCCCTAAGCTTCCTTCTGCCTCCTTAGCCCTAACCTCTCCTGGCCCCAGCCACTCCTTTCTCTCCTTCCCACCTGCCCTGTGCCCTCAGAACGTCAGCTCGTCAACAGGGCACCTCCCTGCCACCTCCCAGCGGTCCCACTGGGCCAGACAGCACCTCCAGAACCTCCTCCTGCAGCCCTGCCCCACCGGGAGCCCCTTCTTCCTCCCTCACATGCCCTTCCGCATGGCAAATGTGCAAAACAAAATGAAAGCAGATACACAATGATGTCATCTTTTTAATTCATTCATCATACCAAAGACCCTTTCATGGCCGACTCTTTGTCAGGTCCCAGGAGAGCAGGTGAGTAGCGTGTCCCAAGTCGGGGCCAGTGAGCCCGCAGCATGACACTCCACGAGGCAGTTTGGGGCCGCGCATGAGAGCATTCCGACCACACATGTGGGTTCTCAGCTTCCCCCTCCAGGAAACTAAGATAATCCCCGGTCAGGATTTAGCGCTTTTATCTAGCCTGGCGCCTTCTGCTCAGTGTGGTGGCTGATTGCTGGGACAGGATTCAGTCCCCCTGTTCAAACAGGACTGGGGCAGCTCCTCTAACCAGCATCCACTTCCCTTACCCAGGCTGTCCCAGGAACATTGGTTTCTAACATCATATAAGTTTCCAACATCCAGCATTATCACTTGGTATCTGCATAAACTACTGTGGACATACTGTAAAATATTCTGCAAAGTGATCTCCCCTTCTAGGACAGAACAAGGTCAACTGTGTGACCTTGAAGTCTGAAAGACCAATGTAAAATCTTAGGCTGCATGAGGCCAAGTCGTCTTTAAGGCCCCATGGAAGGCCTAGGAGGGGGAGAATGGAGCTCCAACAATGGGGACCCAGTCTTTGTACCTCTTGCTGCTCTTGTAATCACCAATCTGTTCTCTGAATCTCTTTGTTTTTGTTTAGTTTCGCATGTTTTAACTCACATAGTGACAAGATCTGAGATACATTCTGAAAATGGCGTTTTTAGTAGGATAATACATTATCCTACTTTAGAGAGCAAGAGATTAAAATGAAAGCAATTAAGACTGTGCATAGATAGAACAGCCTGTCTTTAGGTCAGGTTAGAACTGAACCTAATCCCTCTCTCCCCATCAACAATAATTACACCTTCTTTTTCCTGCCCCAATAGTTACACTTTTTAATGTCACAGGCTCTTATCTATATAAACTAAGCTTGTGTTCATTGGAGCAGTTCTACAGTAAAACCTGTGGATCCTGGGTTTGAATTCTCAGGATCTGATAAACTCTTTGTCTAGCGATCATGGAGAATCTATTTCCAGTAACACAATGACAGGCGTGATCACCACCAGCAGTTCGGTCTCCATTCATCACAATACAACGGTCCTTTCCCCCCCTCACTCACCTCCAACCCCCTTCCCATCTGGTAACCACCAAGCTGTTCTCTGACTCTGACTTAGTTTTTGTTTAGTTTTGCATGTTTTAACTCGTATAGTGAGAAGATCTGAGATATATTCTGAAGATGGCATATATTGGAAAATATATTAGGCTTATGTTACTGCCTTTCCCAGGAGAGGCTGATATTGTAATGAGAGTTAAGATTCAAGCAAAACAAATGACACCCTAATATTAGAATTCAGGACTTACAGTCCAGGCGAGGGAGTGATTGCCGAAGACAGATAGATGGAGACCTCAGCCTGCAGAATCGCAGTAGGAGAATCAGTCAAAAGCTCCCTGGCTTTGACAGTCCTGTTCTCTAAAACTCGAGAAACACTGAGGGCAGAAAGAAAGCCCAGGTCCCTGCGCCCCACCCCCACCCCCAGCTCCTTTGGTTAAAACTTTCTGCGGAGGGTGACTGAGAGGATCAAAGCCCCCGCCCCTTTGATGTGTGGTCAGGGCTGGCTCTGAAGTCAGCCTGGTGTTGCATTTCACTGATTCCGCTTCCTGGAGGTGGAGAGCCCCACCCCTGCTTTGACCTGGCTACAGTGGGGCTCACTTTCCTGGAAATACTAGAGTTCTCCAGCTCCCAGTAGGAGTAGCTCCAGGCCCAGTAGGAAATAATCCAGGTAATGCAACTAGAAGGTAAGTATCTTGTCTTGCTCTCTACCGCTTTGCATTATGGGGTCTCTCTTCAGACTGGCTTTTCTGCCCAAACAGCCCTGATTCTGCATCCAGAACTCATATGCCTTCCTCCTGTCAAATTTTGGAGCTTCAGGCAGGTGTGAAGAGGGGCACATGTTGGTGTGGATATTTTCAGCTGCAGGAGCCCCTGCTTTTTCTAAGGCAGCTTCACAATCTGAGCTAACTGTACAAGTCCTGGGTTCCCTTGGTCACCTCAGGTGAGATCTCTGGGTAACAGTGGAGTCGGGACAACCACAGTACAAGCTGCGATGAGCCTCTCTCCAGAGAAAATGTTTAACCATAAATTTCCCCATTGATAAGACAAATGGTTGAAGCTGTACACACTGCACTTAGGCCCCAGAGGAACGTATTTCTTAGCACATCTTGATTTCAGGCTTTATCCAGAAATTGCCCAGGGAAGGTGCTGCTCATAGAGAACCAGAGACTTTCATGAGTTGGATTTACTTGCTTCCCAGAATCAAGCAAAGCCTCGATTCATCTCCCCAGTGACTGAACTCATCTTGTCTACAAAATCTGACAATATTCCCCTAACATATCCTTAAGACAGAAAAAAAACATGAGTTGTCACCCAGAAGGAAAAAAGTGAGCGAGAACTTACAAACTTCCTTTCACTTTCTTTCTTTCTTTTTTTTTTTTTAAGACTTATTTCTGTGTACAAGAGCTGGGGTGTAGGCCAGAGGTGTGGGGGGGTGAAAGGATTCACCAGAGACAGAGTGGGGAGCAGGACAGGCAGATTGACTGAAGTACACTGCTGAGGGGAGCAGCGGGGAGACAGGAGAGGTCTGCTGTGCCATGTGGGAAGCTCCCTGGCTGGGATCGAACTCGTGCTGCAGTTGCTGCTGACAGCTTCATAGTGCTGAGACTTAACCCCTGCGCCACCATGGAGGCCCTTCCTTATACTTTCTTTGTCCCTTTATGATTTTTTGATTTTCTGCCAACACTCAAGGATTCTAAAAGTCTTTATCCAGCTCCAAGCTGGAGTGGATCTCATGCTCTCATCCCAGAGACCCCTATTTCATGTCTTGGGGTTTCAGCTGCTCTCTGAGCTGCCCCCAGTCAGGCCTTGGTCTCGCTTGTGCAGAGCAAAGCAGACCCCTCACATCATCCTTGCCCCTGAGAACAACTGCAAGAGCCCTTTCCTCAGTAGAGGTTTCTCCCTGCTGGTCTTTTGGAGACAGAGGCTCATAAAATGGTCACGTGTCTCATGGGGGGTGAGGCGGTTACTGTGGTCCTTTTTCCTGATGCTGTTAGCTGATCCCTGAAGACATGATGTGGTGCCAGGTAACCTGAGCTTATTACCTGACTCTGCCCCCCACATGCAAGTGACCGGGGGACTCTTTAACTGTTCTCGGCCCCGTCTTCTCATCTGGCACCCCTGCACAGAATACTCTGTGGGGATTAAGTGAGCCAAGAAAGACTTTGCTTCCCTTCTGAGGGTAATCTCTCCCTCCTCCTCTTCATTCTTCTCTGGATTCTTCACTTTAGTCACAACAAGCCCACGGTTCTGAGCTCCACGTGGGCTTTAGCCCAAGCTCTTCCCTTTGGCTGAAATGCCTGCCCCACCACCCAGCTAGCCTCTCCTCTCCTCTACTAGCCTTAAAACTTGGCTCCATTTTTTTTTTTTTTTGTGGAAAGGCTTCTCTGCCAGCCCCTCTTCTGGGATGCTTTGGTATTTCAAATCTATTTGGTGATAGAAGTCCTGCAAATTTATCTGCTGAGAACTACTGAGTGTTCCTCATGACAGGAATCAAGTCTTTGCATCTTTCTCTCCGTCTGCGGCACTTGCGTGAAAATAACGGCCACCTGGGCAATGTGTACTCGCTCATTCATTTGCTCACTTTTTCTCTCACTATGTTTCAGTTCCTGTACTAGTACATAAAGTCAAAGTGAAATGCCAACCATGTGGAGGTAGCTGTACATTCCAAAACATCTAGCATTTGTGGTTTTGAGTGCAGAGAATGTTCATGTCCATTCTGCCCTCTGCCCAAGTTAGTGGACCTTCAAATGCCCTGCCCCTCCGCCTTGAATACCGAACAGAACTGAAAAGAAAAAAGTGCTAAGACACAAGACAGTGAAAATTCGGAGCATCAAAAACAGCTTCCAGAAGGAAGGAAGACAAAAGAAGAAGCATCTAATTGATATCAGGCTTCTCAACACTGGAAACTAGAAGCCAAAGGGTAATTAACATCTTCAAAATGTGGAAGAAAAGAATTCTGAACCCGAGTTTAGATTAGAGCCCGAGGAGGATGCCATGAAGGAGGGGTGCGATCATCTCGCTTCTGTGTCTTGAGGGCGGGAAGAGAACTTGCAGTCACCAGCCTGTGTCAGCATCGCCGCAGAGGACTTGGGGAGCGGAGCCTCGTTCCCCGGAGACGCTTCCTAAGATGGTAAATGGGTTCTTAATGCCCTGTTCCCCCGTGCTAGATGGTAGTGATGAGGAGATATAACTACATTTTCTAACTCAAGGTTAAAATCAGACGGGGAAGCAGGGGTAGAAGGAATTAGCATAACCATGAGCACAGTCCCTGGGCACCAGCACCTGAGTTACAAAGCACAGGGAGGAGCCAGACTGCAGTTCAGGGGCAAAGATATGGAGATTGAGCCCATTGTAGAATCTCCGGTCTCTTCTCTAATTCTAGTGAGCCAGCAGACAGGAACCTTCCTCGAAGATGAGCCCCTCCCGACAGAAAGAAGAGGATAAAAACCCAACCCGCCCCCACCTGCACACAAAGGGGCAGCCCTTTCTGCCCGCTTGTGTCTGTGCGAGGGTCCTATACTTCTTTGCCCCTGTCCTAATAAACCTGTTCTTTACAACTGAGAGTTTGCCTGGTGGAGAAACTCGCCACGTGCCGCCATAGGGAGCTCTGGGGAAACTTTTCCCAGAGTGAACCCAAGGCCCCCGCTCCACTCTCAAATCCGTCAGAAAAACGACATCAGTGGCACCAATTGGGGTTGCGATGGTGTCAGAAATCCCCTCCTTAAGTCAGTGTGCGGCCGCCATAGCTCACTTCAATTTTCCCTCCTTTCTTCCCAGTGATTGTGCGAGGATCGTCCTTCTAGCCAAGGAAAGCGCATCCAGAAACATTGCCATCATGCCAGGTCCCACAGAACCCAGGGAGTAGGGCCGCAGAAACCTGGGGCGGCCAGGTTCAGAGTGTCAGGTGTTCACCTGACTCTGGAGCCCAGCCCGACTCCCCGCTCTGGTGGTCAGAGCATCAGCCAGGGAAGTGAGGGTGTCGGAGGGGCAGCTGTTCCTGGAGCCCTAATAACTGGATGAGCAGCACTGGCCCTGCTTTCGGTGAGCACGTCACGTCCCTATTGCACCCCACTCCATACGCCTCGGTTATGAGCAATGAATCTCTTGTTTAGGTAGATCTTTTATCTTATCTTTTTTTTTTATTTTTACATTCAACAAACCATACAGAGGAAGAGTAGCTGCATGCTTTGAAAGTAGGGCAGACATCAGACACAAAGACCAAATCTAAATAGGAACAAAGAACCCAAGTGAGACTTGAAGCAAACAGCCCAAGGGCTGGCTCTCAGTGAGGGGCACTGGGCTGTTCCCAGGGGACAAGGGTCACCCTGCTCCACTGTGCTAGACACTTTCCAAAGACACCCACTATCGATTTTCGAGATGTGTGTGCCTCTACCTTATTGAGGAGAGCAGCTTATTTCTCCTCCCTTTGAAGATATGATTGCTTAAGGACCACAGGAGAAATAATGTCCTGTGACCTCTGAACTCAAGCTTTAAGATTAATTATTTCCACGCCCTTCCTCTGAGAACCAAACGACTCTGCCATGAGAAGTCCAAGCCACAAAGAGGCCACCAGGAAGAAATCCAAGGCCCTCTAGTCAAGCCCTTGCTGAGCTCCCTGGGCAGCCTGCGCTGCCCGCCTGGATAAGCGGTGTAGACACCCAGCCAGCCCAGCTCCCCGTGGCCACAGCTCCAGGCGACTCGCCTAAGGCTGAAGAACTGCCCAAATGAGCCCAGCATCCCACAGGATCGTGACAGCTAATGAAATGAGTTATTTTAATGAATTTAATTAATGAAGTGATTGTTTTAAGCCACTCAATTTTGGGTGGCTTGCTACAGTAGAATGGATAACAGAAACACAAGGCCTCCAGTTTAGAGGGAAAGATAGATATTAAATAAACAGATAAGAGCAAAATGGTTGAGTGCGCAGGGATGTCTGGGAAGACAGAGCACATCCCCAGGGTGAGAACTTCGTATGAGCAGGAGTCACGAAGGAGCTGTCTGTGTCCAGGACAGAGGCAAAGCAAAGGGGAGCCAAGAAGGAAAGCAGCACCTCTAAGAAACCAACGTGATTTCAGTGATCTTGGAGTGTGAGGAAGAGGAAGGGGAGAGGAAGGCGAAAGCATTTAGAATTCGCAAAGTATCCTTCATGCAACAGGAAGTCTTTGAAGGATGTAAGCCTCAAAGTAATAGAAACTTGAGTATGGCAGAATGCATAGACTACTAACAAATCCAGCCAATTTTTAGTATATCCTTTTGGTTTTTGTGACTGGTTGGGAAAATTGAGAATCTTTTGATGAAATGCCCATCAACACTCGTGGCTGGTTTAGGGCATGTGGTACTTTTGTTCTTGGCTATGGACCCTCTGGTCCCCAGGCCTAGCTGCCTTCAAGAGAACTAATGGGTGGGATTGTGACTGATGGTTTCCATATGAGCTGCCTCTGAAAGGCTCTGGCATGGATTGGTACAACTCCGTCCCCAGTGTTAAAAGCCGCTGATCAGTCTATCCCAACAACCCACGAGAAATGCCTGCTGTCTTTCAGGAAATTCCACACTCCTGGGCCAAGCCCATTGTTTGGATGCCCCTGAACATCTCTCAAGGAGCTGCTCTAAAGCCCAGCCAGAAAGAAGAAATAGATAGGGACCCAAAGAGACTGGAAAATTTGGGCAGGAAGCTATAAAATGAGATGCAGCTTGGAAAAATACGGATTGTTACATCTGGGAGAGAAAATCATATATCACTGGCAATCCCTGCACCCACCCCCACCCCCAGCAAATGTATAAATAGATTCGAGTCTAGGAGCAGAGGCAGATTTCTGTCAAGCTAATGAGGCTTAAGCTTCAGGTCCTCAGCTGCACAGACCCCTTCCAAGTCCTTGGGAGAGCCAAGCAACGTATTCTTCGCAGGCTTTTGTAAATTTGCAAAGGTAAGCTGTCTTTGCACTCTTTGTTAAATAGAATCCCAAAAGTGACAGTTACATGCTCTCCAAAACCTGCATCTGTCCCTTGGCTGGACGAAATGTTCTGGGACAAATCAACAAGAACTTCCCCTCATTTATGCAACTTAGTTGGGACAGTCCCTTCAGACACAGCGGTGAAATGAGGTTCACGTCTGCGTCGGCACACCTCTACTCAGCCGTGGGCAACACCGGGCAGGCAGGTGCAGGCAGTGTAGGCTCTAAGACTGGTCTCAGGCCAAGCCATGAAGCCAGGAAGTGTGTTCTAACATGACCAGCTGCTCTGCTGCTGAGCGCACCCTCTTTTACCAAATCCTGCCTTGGCCTAGAAGCCTCCTGGGTTCTGTCCACACAGAGGTAGCTATGGCTGATAACTGGTCAAAAGTATTTGGGGATGGAAAATTCTCTTTATTGTTTTTTTTTTTAAAGATGTATTTCTTTACACATACAAGAACTGGGATATAGAGGTGTAGGGGGTGAGAGGATTCCCCAGAGACAGAGTAGGGAGCAGAACAGGAAGATCTACTGAAGAACACTGCTGAGGGGAGCAGCAGGAAGACAGGAGGGGTCTGCAGCGCCATGTGGGAAGCTCCCTGGCCGGGGATCGAACTCGTGCTGCAGTGGCTGCTGATAGCTTCACAATGCTGAGACTTAACCTCTTGCGCCACCAGGGAGGCCCAAAACTGCTGTCTTTATATGACTGGACTTCAAAGCCTTAATATGAAGAAAATGACAGCTTACTCAGAGAACTAAGTTTAGAAAGGGCTACTATGGAGAAACAGGATTTCTGAGAAGCCCTTTAAAACCACAGTGGGCTTAAAGGTAGGGGTTCCTCTGGACAGGTGACTCCTGGGAGCAGGAAAGGCAGCTCCTGAAGCAGCAGGAAGAAAGTGTGAAATGACACTTTTTGAAATCACATCCACACTTTTGATGATGTTCCACATGGAAAAATATTTTCAGCTATTTTCCCTGTAGTAACATTGACCATAAAGGAGGATGCAGGTGACCTCCTATAGGAGGATGTCTCCTGGGGTCCCCTGGGCCACCTTTGCCATCTGTCACAGCCCCCCGGTTTGCATCACCCCGCTGGAGAAGCACATGGCTAGCATAGAGCTGGTAGAACAGCTTTGGCGCAAGAGAAGTTCTCTGCAAGGGACGAAAAGGAATCTCCAGTATCTGGAAGGGTTTCAGATTTTTTATATTTCAAATTGCAATGCTCAGAGCTGTGCTTCTTTGCCAGTCCCCTGGTAGAGACATCTGGCGGAGTAAGTGGGTCCTCCATGGCCAAGGCCCTGAGAAGACTGGGGAAAAGCTGGGGTACTTGTATGTGAATCCAAAGTGCAGGGAAAACAGCAGCTGTGTTTTCAGATCAGCTCAATAGCACTGCCGGGGAGAGAAGAGGACACCAGCATTGAGCATATTTACCAGCTTCTATTTGGGGCCCCTTTAACTTACTATTCTGGCTGGCTGGTGTGCAAGGCCAAGGGTAAGGCAGTCGGCTTCCAAGTCCACTTGGTTCTGAGTGTAGAGAGCCTCTGAGCACATCAGGGCCATCCGGGCTGTGGGCCACTGCTCCCTAGAGCAGCCTCTGGCTGGAAACACAGAGCCTGCAGATTGGCAGCATTCCTGTGCCCTGGACCCAGCCTGCCCGGGTGGATCCTACCCGTTTGGCACGTCTGTGAAGGCATCTGTCTGTTTCCCGTCTTCTGGTTTGGACTGAAACTGATTTACTCCAAAATCTGTTCTGTATTTAGGATGTGTCATGGCCCAAATACTGGGTTTCAGTGCTATTTGAGTAACTTGTACAATTAATTACACTTTATATACGGGCTATTAGGGCTTGAGTTGGCATGAAGCATATATATTGGGAATGAATAGTATGCAGATGGCGGAGAACAACGCCCCCAACAGCTAGCATTTGTGTGGTTTGCAAAGCACTTTCACATGCATTATCGTTTTTAGTCCTCACAACTACCCCCTTGAGGCAGGTAGCAGAGTCAAAAAAAAATGGTTACCCCTATTTTAGAAACGATGGGTCTCAGAGAAACTGGAAGTGGCACTGTCAGAAATTGAGTTCCGAACTCCACAAGAACTGGCAAGCTAAAGATACAACTTCAGCTCCTGGGGCTAAATTACTTCTTTTGCAATTTTCTGACATTCGCCTGCACGGACTTCCAATTGACATCTGTATCGAGATACAACCGACCACAGTAACCAGCACATAGTTAAAGTGTGCAGCTTGATAAGCTCTGGCACTTGCATGGAGCCCTGAAATCAGCACCATCATGGAAATACTGGGCCTGCCCATCAACCCCCCCAAAGTTCCCTCGTGCTTCTTCGTGACCCTCTTCTGCAATTTCCTGGGCAGTCACTGATCTGCTTCCTCTTTCTGTCTATCAGTTTGCATGTCTTAGAATTTTATACAAATGTAGTCATTCAGTCTGTACTTTTAAAAAAATCACTTGCTCACTCTCCCTCGGCACCCCGTCATCCACGTTGCCGTGGAGGTTAGTAATGAATTCCCTTTCTGCTTTTGCCGAAGAGGATCCATTCGCCAGAGAGCCACGGTTTGCTTACCCACCGACCTGCCGATGAGCAGTGGTGCTGTTTGCAGAGTGGAGTAGGACCAAGCCGTGATGAGCAGCAACTCGCCACAGGCACACGCCTTCCCTTCTGTCTTCGCTTCTCCTGGGTCAACAGGCAGGGGCGGGATGTTGCATCTGACACGAAACACACTTTTCACACTTTATGAAACTCCCAAATTGTTTCCCAAAGAGTTTGGGTCATAACCAAGAGACCCCAAATGGAAGGGGTGCACCTTCTAAAATGGGCTCCTGCCATCAGCTGCATAAAGACAATGGAAGTGGACTCGTAGTGGAGTGGATCTTTGATGGAGTGAGTGTGCAGAGGAGAAGAGAGGATTTAGTTCCCAATACACCCCCCCCAAATTACCCATCCTCTTGATGCAGTTAACAAGTTTGTCTTCCCTTATCTCTTGCAATTTCCTCCCTTGTTTCACAGGTTTGTCTTTTTTTATGACTGGTCCCTCAGATAAGCATTAACAAATTTGTCTTCCCCCTATTCCTTAATTCCCCCCTTGTTTAACAGGTTTGTCTTCCTACATTTCAAGGAAAAGGGAGTTAAACAGCAGTTGTTGAGAACAGCAAGCTGGTGCCCAGCTGTCTCCATGCTGACCACTTCCCCTCCCCTTTGCAGACCCTCACCCAGCCCCCTTTTTAGCCCCCTTTGTATAAATGACCCTGCAGCCTGCCAGAGAGCAGGACGGGGCCTTTCAGACATGAGTCTGTTGCCCTCCTCATTTGTCAACAAATGAAAACACTCTCCTTTTCCTCAAACTCTGTTTCTTTTAATTGGCTGAGGGAAACTGAGGCTGGTGTGAGGTATCACCCTTGTAACAAATGCCCAGCCATAAAGGGTCAGCCCAATGTTGTGCAGCTGAGGCCTGAAACCTTGCTACAAATCTAAGTCACTTTCTAATGGGGTACAGCAAGAAAGGAGTAAGGCGAGTCTGGGATGAAGGAGGCAAAATAAAAATACAAATCAAGATAACAGCTGCCACTGTCTCTGCTAAGGCTAGCCTCCCCATGTGTCTCTCCTCCAAGCATCTCTTGAGTCCCCCAAAGTCTCTGGGTGCAACTCAAAGTTAGAGAACCAACCCGCCTTCCATGTTATAGAGCTTCACCTGTCTGCTCCATTCCACCCCCAGTTCCCAATAACCAGTCCAAGGAGATTGCATGAGAGTGGCAGGGGAAACATGGTACCTCCCCTAACATTACACCCCACCACCACTATAGGGGTGCTCTAGTTCCTCTCCGTCCCTACCAACCTTAGGTGTGATCAGTCATTTTATTTTTCAGCCAGTCTAATAAGCATGTATCATACCTCACTGTGGTTTTAATTTACATTTCCTTGGTAAATAATATTGTTGATCTTCTTTTTACACACTTACTTGCCATCTGTATAGCTTCTTGACAAAGCATCTTAAAGTCCTTTGCCCTTTTTAAAGTTGGTGTTCTTGAGCTTGGAGAATTCTGACTACATACTAGATACAAGTCACTTATCAGATATGTACTTGGCAAATATCTACTCACAGTCTGTGTCTTACCCTTTCATTCTCCTAATATTGGCCTCGTAAAATCTGAACAAGTCCAATTTATCAATTTGTTCTTTTGGTGTTGTATCTAAGAACTCTTTACTCAACCCGAGGTAACAAAGGATTACTACTGATGATTTCTTCTAGAATACTTTTGGTTTTGAGATTTACATTTAGATCTGAGATCCATTTTGAGTTCATCTTGGAATTGGTGAGAGGTATTGATCAAAGTTTATTTTTTTGCATTTGAATATCCACTTGATCTACTGTGTATTTTCACCACTGTCTGCCTTTGTATCTTTGTTGAACTCAGTTGCCCATGTGTGGGCTTCTGTTTCCACACACTCTCTTCTATCCCATCAATCCATTTCTTTGCCTTTATGCAGTACCACATGGTCTTGATACTTGTGATAGTTTTATGTGCCAGGTTGGCTAGGTTATAATACCCAGCTATGTCATCAAACCTTAATCTAGGTGTTGCTGGGAAGGTATTTTATGGAGTTGTTGGTGAAGATATTCTGTAGCTGTGGTTAATATCTACATTGTTGACTTTAAGTAAAGATTATTCTCAATAATGTGGGTGGATCTCACCCAATCATATGAAAGTCCTGATGAGCAAAAAGTGAAGTTTTCTGGGCAAGAAATTCTGTCTCAAGATTCAAGATCAAATCCTGCTTAAGTTGTCAGCCTACCCCACAAATTTCATACTTGCCAGCTTTCACAATCCTAAGAGCCAATTTCCAATTCCTTTAACGAGCTACCTATCTAGATCAGTATTTGTATATACATGTATATGGTTCTTGCTTATGTAAATCTATATAGATATGTCCACCTACTGATTTTTTTCTCTCTAGAGAATCCTGACTGCAACTGCTCTGATTTTATAGTAAATCTTTAAATCAAATCACCTTAATCCTTCAACTTTTTCTTCTTTTCTCAAAGTCTCAATCATAGAGTGCAACAGGGAAAAAAGTTGACATCCTGCTTAGCGTTCAGGAAGGATGCCCAGAAGGAGATGGCTTGAGTTGAAACATGAAGTTGAGAGAATTTCTATGACTAATATAGCAGGAGGGATGTCATTCCACTACAAGAGAAGGAAATGAGCACAATCTCAGTAGAATAAAAAAATACTCTGGAATTTGGAGTCATTCAGATTGGTGGGAAAGTAAAAGCAATAGAGGAAGAGAAGGCAGTATGTTTGAAAACATATCCTGGGTTTGGACTGAAGGTGCCCAAATTCAGATCACCCCAAGATGCTCAGAGCTGGTCTCCTCCAGACGCCCCATTCTGGCATGCAGAGTATTTTAAGCTAAGGACAACAAAATCTCTTGAGGCTGAAGAGAACCTTTTCTCCCTGCCTGAGTCCTTCACCCTCCCCTAATCAAAGAAGAGATCTTCTTCACATTCCAAATTTCTGCCCTTTTCTAATTAAAGAAGCAACCACTGCTCCCCCTTTTATGACCCAGAAGAATGTAGCTGGGGGGGGTGGGTGGGCATTCCTCATGCAGTAGTAAGAAGATTTATAAGTAAATGTGTCTTCTCTAAGAGTCTCATATTTACCCCCAGAGTAAGGATGAGGTAACCCCTTCATCTATGGCACATAAAGTCTCTCTGCCCCCTTTTACACCCCAGGTCTCAAACACAGGCTGGATCTCCCCAATCCACTCTACTTTTCTTTTTTTTTTTAAGATTTATTTATTTATGCATACAAACTGGGGTACAGGCCAGAGGCGTGGGGCGGCGAGAGGGTTCACCAGAGACAGAGTGGGGAACAGAATAGGCAGATCAACGGAAATACACTGCTGAGGGGAGCAGTGGGTGAGGCAGGAGAAGTCTGCCGCGCCATGCAGGAATCTCCCCAGGCGGGTGTTGAACTCGCGTTACCGCTGCTGACAGATCGCAGCGCAGCGCCCAACTGCTGCGCCACCAAGGAGGCCCTCTACTTTTCTTTAGACTAAACATCATATAACATTTCCACAACCACAGCCATGTAATTATGTTGTCTTTTCCTTTGTTAGCCTGTCAGATGCTGTTTTGCTTTCTCATCCAGCCCCAGAAGAACCCACAGGAGTGTATGACCATTTCCTTAACTCCCACAGAACCCCTTCACTCGCAATGAAGAAACCCATTGAAAATGGCTGCTACACATTAACGAATTTGTGAATGCAAATAAGTCAACAATTTAAGGGCTTTTGGCTCAGACATAGCTGGTTCCAGATCAAGTGTGAGATTCCCGTTCTCTCTCCCCTCCTCCCACCCAGTGTCAGTTCTGGTTTGTTCTATGTGGTTCAGTCACAGCCAGGGCTTTTCCATTCACTGTCCTCTGACCTGCTCCCCGCCACCCCCAGCCTTATATTACCTGTATAACTTGCAGCACTTGTAGAAAGAAGGCTTATTACTTTTAGACTAGTCCCAGTGAAGAAAAAAAAAAAATCATCCCAGAACTGAGTATCTTTAGATTAAGTCAAGTCACATGTCTACACCAGAGCCCCAAACCGGGTTCTAGGAGACACTGACTTGCTAGCTCCCGACCTTGTGACCAGCACCGCAGCAGGAAGAAATGGAAGGTGGAGGGCAAAGGAAGGACTACATCTTCCGCTTCTCCCGACCCCCTCTTGCAGTGACTGGTCTTTGCCACCTCAGCATTTGCTTTTCCCGCTTCATCTTGAAGACTCCTGTGTTGACTGCTGCCTTTTACATTGATTCTTTCCTTTTTACAAAACAATAAACTTCTGTTTCTCTCCCCCAGAGTGTGACTATCACACACGCTGGCTTCATCACATTGTACTGACCCGCTGGTTACCTAGATTGCCCCCCGAGTTCTACTTTATTGCTGTCACCACTGGAGTCTGCAACAGTTTTGAATTTGATTCTTTTGTGAATCTCATTAATATGCAGTTATCACCTCTCTCCAGATCATTAACAGACATTAAACAAAACCAAACCTAATATAGTTGGAAGATTCTGTGACAATAACTCTTCCAAAAAAAAAAAAAAACCGGGGAGCTTGACAGAGGAAGAATTTGCATGGGAAGATGGAAAGGCCCTTCCTCCCCAACACAGAGTTTTCATCAATCTCCAAAGAGACATTGAGAAGAAAAGTAAGAACCATCGTGTAGGGACAGAGAGATGAAAAAGATGTCCTAACACGTGTTTCTGCAAAGTTAGGGCAAAAATCATAAGCACGAGTTGCTGCCAGGTTCAAAGGTCTGAGATTAGCAGCTACTGTTTTAATGAAAACTCAGCAAAGCTAAACAGACAAGCCGCTGACAAAAGGAGTTAGTTGTTGGCTATTTTTCGTCATGTTCTGAAATATTCATGGTTTGATCTTCGAGGTGTTTTGTTTTGTTTCTGTTTGACTCTGAGAGACACTCAGAGAGTAATAACCTTGCCACTGCTAAAAAATATAAGCTGCTTCTATCAATCCACAAATGAATTTGTTTTCATGAGCTGGAGTTTTTCCTCTTCTATCCACAAATAAGGCTTTGTTGTTTCAAATAGCTAAAATTCTAGCACTGAACATTCTAGTTCATTAAAGTATCACCTAGGATATTCTGATACCTCTTCACCTTGCCTGGCCTTCAAATCCACAGACTTGTGACCATCATCATCTCTCACCCTGACTGCAGTACAGCGCCCTAGCTAGCCAGTCTCTCCTCACGGAGTCAGAGGGAAGGTCTCTGAAATACCAGGGAACCACATCAACTAGCTTTCTCCACAAATGAACTGAAGTGCGAGGTAGTGGAACAGAGTATACCCCCAGTACCCCATTCTGCGTATATGGAAGTCAGACAAAAACCACTGAATGGATTAAGAACGTGGCTCCTTGAACACAGTTTGGTCACGTGCACCTTTCTGCCCCATGAGTTGTGGGGGAAGTGGCGTGAGTTCCTACAGGTGGGGCATTCAGCTGCCAGTGTGACTCCTGTGTCGGGTGTGAGGTGCCAGCACCACCTCCAGTCCGAGTCCCTGCGGACTCTGTATGAACACACAGGTGAGTAAACAAATATACCTATGTTGTTTCAAATCACTAAAATCCTAGCACTTAGTATTCTTGTTTATTAAAGCATCACCTAGATATTCTGATACAGAGACTGGAACTAGAGAAAGGGACCTAGTGTAACCACAACGACATCATCTTGATGTGACAAAACCACATTTGACATGGGCTTGGTGGCCAGGTAGGGCCTCCAAAGGATAACCCAGCAGCTGCAGAACTTCTCCAAGCTGCATCCGCTGTACTTCTCCCATTCACCCCCATTTTAAAGAGCATTTATTGTGCTTCTTCTGTCTCTGTTCTCTCACAGGAATTGGGTGGTGGGAGCAGGCAGATCAAACCTTCACAGCTCCCGAGCTCAGCAGGTGCCACTCCAGACCTGGCATAGAAACTACGGCGACGTAAGATACTGTGATGAGGAACGACTGTGCTTCACTCAGAGCTCCTAGACTTTGTCCTGAATACGACTTGATAGGAAATGTCGGCTATCACCTCGGGGAGGGACAGGCATGTTCTGCAAGTTCAAGAAGATAGCACCAAGTATCTGAAGATTGAAAACAGACTCCAGCAAACATTCTAAGTGTTCGCCAATATTTGGTCCCTCTCTCCTTTGGGGAACAGGAGGACTGTACTCCCCAGATCTTTGGAGTTAGGCATGGCAGTCTGGTCAGCTCTGGCCAGTGGGTTGTGGGAGGGGTGGTGTAAGCCAGAGGATTTAAATGACAATGGAAGAACCTCTAACTCTGCTCTTCACCAACAGGTGACCATGCATTACTCTGGACACCTCATTCCATTGAAAGGAAGAAGGAAGAAGCCCTTGAGTATCTAAAATGAGCAGAAATTTTCTGCCAACCTGATTTGGAAATTCAGCATCAGTGAGAAATTCACTTTTATTTTAAGCCACTGAAATTTTGGAACTTTCGTTCCATGGCATAAATTTGCCTAGTCAAAGGATACACTTATCTTTCTCAAAGTCAGAAAGAAGAGATAGAAGCAGAACTTGAATTCAGTTCTGTCTAGCTCAGAGGTGAAAGCTCAGCTGTTCTCTCACTACTAACTACAAGGGGTGCCTAAAGTCATCCTTTGAGCTAGGATTGGTAAGTCAAATTGAGTAATACATAGCTCAAAAAAATTGATCCATGAAGAGGTTGACAGACATAATTAGGGTGGGAGAGGCTGGAGAGAGACCCTAATATGACTACTCAGAGAGTTGGGGGAAGAAATTGCAAAAAGATGTGGGGGAAGAAGGTGCAAATATTGTACCTCAATTCTTTTTTTCCTCATGCAAGGAAGTTGAAAGTTAGAGATACTTCAGATATTCCTGTGGAGGACTACACGAGGACCAGTTATGGAAATCAGCATTAATTCATTATGTACTACATAGAAGGTACCATAGCGAACTCTGAGTGACAGGTATTTACAGTGGGGGTGGGGAGGGAGAGGGGTGATATTTTGGGAAAAAAGGAACTGATAATAGTTTGAATAGGTGAATAAACCAAATTGAATATATATTTAACCTTAGATAGAAACTGTTAAAAGGACAATAATATTTGAAGTCTGGCCTAGGAATTTTAGCTGTTATACAACCATTAAGAGGCACATTTGCAGATTTTGGACACTTTGATATTTCCCTTGAAAAGATTATAATGTTTGACTCCTACATTGTTTCCTTAGTGTTATCTGCTTTAATAAAGCTTGTTTTCCATCAATGTAACAACGAAATTCATATTTATAAATGGCTGTAGGTTACTGAGCCTAAAGTTGTAGTCTGGAACTCCCGACCTTTGTGAATCTCGATGAGACACATTATTACTTTACTGACATCTGGTGGCCATGCGATCAATCGCAGGAATTTTTTTTTAAGCATTACAAATGAAATGTGTTTAAATTGATCTTCTAATCCTACAGTAATAGCTGCAAGTGTTTTTTAATTTCCCTATTCCTCTGTTACTTCCTTTGACATACATTATTTTCTCTACCTCATTTTACTCTTTCCTTTTATCTCAGGCATAGCAGATAAGTATAGTCAATAACCTATATAGTCAAGGTACCCAACATTTCTGAAGGAAAAAAGTCAGAGCAGCCATGGAGATGGACAAAGACCTGTAGCCAGGATTCCCGAGTTTCCCAAACTCAAGCAGGAAGTAAGAGACGTACCAGGACTTCCACTGACTCAATCCTGCCACGTGTGGGCACATCAAACTGCAGCACTTTCCCTTGGGGCCTCCCCATCTTATAAGAAAAGAAACAGCTTCAACATAGCAGGACAGAGGTAACCGTGGGTCGTGAGGGAGCACCGCAGATGCTCGAACCCTCCCTGGAGAGACTTTTAATCACTTTCAGCTGATCACAGAGCTCCTGGGAAGAGTCTGCATATATTACACTGGACTGGCCTGGTCCTCTCATTTCTGGTATACTTAATACAAGGATTAAAGCAATAAGTTGTGCAAAGTACTTGGGTCAGCCTCTGGAATTATGGAAGCTCTTGAAATATTCGTTAATGTCATTTTTCCATTTGTATACTCACTTGTAGACTATGCCAGGCACTTGGCTAAGAGCTGGGGATACCACAGAGAAAATCAATCCCTGATTTAAGGATTTTATGAGACTTTCAGAAGAAATATCGATAGATATGCAGATAATGAATTTCAATGCACTAGGGTCATAATAGGTTAGCAGGTCAGGAACAGGACAGGGAGAACATTAGTCTGGGTGAACTGAGAACAGCTAGTTTTTGAACTAAACTGTCAAATACAAATGAGGTTTGGACAGAGTATCAAGAAGAAGGACATTTGGGGTAGAAGGCAGCACGAGGACAAAAATCACAATATTTAAGAGCACGTGCCCTATTCCAGGTACTACAAGTCAATTTACAATCACTTGTGCATAAAGAGCAAGGAGAGCGAAAGGGGGCTAGGTCCACCTCAGAAAGAGCCAGCAGGACATACCAAAGCAATTAGAATTTGTATGGTAGACCAAGGATGATTTAAAACTCTAGCCTGCGGGCTTCACTGCTAAGAGATATTATTTGGTTTGTACAGAGTTTTAAAAAGCCACATACCCAGGCAGGTCACAGTGCAAACAGCCTCATGTTTGTTTTACCAACAGCCCACAAGTGTGTTTTACCCAGTTCAACCTGAGGTGCAACAGGAAACCCCTGGGAAATTCTGACAATAGGATTATATTTGTGTCTCCCTATGGTAACTTGGGGCACACGGAGAACCAAGAGTTAGCAGCAGAGACAAGGAACAGAGTTCAAGTAGCCCAGATGTGAGGGCCAGAGTGAGGCAGTGCAGAGGACAGTGACTAGTTTAAGAACTAGGAGACTAAGAACTTGCTGTGATTATTTATGGAGGTTTTCATTTATTTGGTTATTTGGCTTTTGGGTCATGGGAGCAGACAGGGAACAAAGGGAGGGGTCTGGACTGACCCCCAGGTTTTAGCGTGGGCAGCTGAGTAGAAGGGGGCTCAGAAGGAAGGGAGGACAGAGGAGGGAGCCAGATGGTGCTGGAACAGGTAGAATCTCAGGATTGTGGTGGCAGTTCTGGCAAGGATGGAGCTGGGATGGATCAGAGACCAGTAACAAATCTTTGAGGTGAACCCGGAATTGGGAAGGTTCTTAGCCAGCAAGCCCATGCCTCTCCCAAGCCAGAGGAAGGGCACCCAGGCTGCGTCAGGGTAACACACTAGCTCTCGCACAGCTGACCACAGAGTTCTAACGAGCGCAGTAGTGGTGACAAGAGTAAGGGTGACACAGTCATTGTCTTTACCACAACCACATGTGAGGATCTGATTGTCTCATTTTTTCACCTTAATAACCTTATGTAACAGATACACTCCTTGGACCTCATTTCACAGGTTCACAAGACTGAGGTTTAGAGAAGCTGAGTAGCTTGCCCAGGGCACACAGCCGCCCGGGGAGAGCCAGAGCGCAACTATCCCCACAGTCCACGCTGGGTCACCATTCCTCGGCCAGCTGGGGCTTAAGCAGGCAGCGTAAGAGGAGGGGCCCAGGGGCGGGCCTCTTCTGATCTCCCCAATCTGTGCATGTGCCCGAAACTTTAATTTTCAGGATGTTTTTCTTAAAGTCTGGAAGGACTAGGAGGGAAAGTTTCTCAAATCCCACTATTCAGGCCTGAAAACGTTGCGGAGTTGCAGACCTGATGTGCGTTTGCAGTTGTCAGACTGCCCTCTAGAATCACACTACCAGGCGCTAACGGGGTTGAGGCACTGCCCCTCCCCCTACACTATGTAAAACAGTGATTAAGTTTGCATCGAGGACTGAAAACCAACAGCAAATCAGCGAGATACGAATTCTCGATGACATGCAAATGGGCCCCAGCAATCTGTGATGTCTCAAGCCTCCAGGTGATTCTGGTCTGTACTTACCTGCAGTTGAGGAGTAAGACAGGTGAGGAGCGCAGCCAGCTGAGGGCACTGGACGCCAAGGGAAGATGCTGAGAGGTGAACCGCCCCAAAGATAAACTTCTGTATAGTCTGCAGGACTGACTGGCCTGTCAACGCACGTCAGTTGTGTCCATTCGCCCCAGGGGGACTGGGGCAAAGTTGATTCTGCTTCTCTGAAGAGGTCCTGAGGGGAGCGGGAGTGGACTCTGGAAAGGCCACAGCCCAGCTCCTTCCTGAAACTATGAACAAAGGAGATGTTCAGTGCATGGCCAGAGGATGGTGCCACACTCAGCCTGTCCCTGCAGTCGTCCTGGTTGGGGAGAATCTAAGGATCCAGAAAGTTTGGGGTGAAGCGGCATCTGTGGGTTTAGTGCCAGCAGGCACAGGGCTGGGTCACTGTGGATTCAGGCAGACGGATAACCAGAGTCCCGGGCGCCTCGGTGGAGTTTTCAGGCAGGGAGCTGGCATGCACGGAGGTGAGCATGGCCGGGCAGGGGCTGCAGTGCTGGGAGGGAGGCAGGCAGGCAACCGAACCTCCCCGCCCCCGACGAATCTTTACTCCTTCTCTGGACTCTGGCGTTTTCTGGCAGCCTCGCCTCTTCTGTGGACCTCATCCTCTCATAGCTGTCCCTGTCTCTGATGCTGCCCTTATAGCCCCACCTCCAGGCTCAGGTGGTCGCACCTGTGCACGCCCACACTATGCTCCAGGTGTCCACCATCAGGCCTGTGGGCCCCTTACCCACAATCCCAAGCGCCTTCTACATTAACACCATTAAGGCTGCAGGTGATAGCCACAGAGGCGAGAGGCTTCAAAAGCCTGACTTGTTCATTTACCCTACAGTGGGGAACAGGGCTTGGGAGATGGGAGCTGAGAGGCTAGCCGGATTTTTCCCCACAGTTCTTGAGGCACAGGAAACAGAGATACCACATGCTGGGAAAGTCATGTTAAGTGTCCTCCTCATCCCAAGAGAGCTAAGCAGAACCATATTAGCGCCCCCCATGCCACTCGGGAGAGGCTGTACAGGGACTAGATGTTTTATTGAAGAAACTCCGAGGGAGAAAAGAAGCCCAAGAGACAGCCTGAGGGGTAGGCAGATGGGAATCACCTTCTATGGCTAAAGCAGGCTCAGGCCCCCGAGGCCTCTCAGTGGCCTAAGGTGCCTCAATCCACCTTCTTGCTGCTTTGAACTGATGGGCTGGGGAATCGCAGTGATCCTGGAACAGCTCTCAGGGCCTGCCTAGCGGGGAACAAGCGGAAGGCAGCTCCCCGAGTCTCAGGCTGGGCCTTCTCAGCCTTGCCACTTCTATAAAATGAAGACCTAAGGGGTCTCTCTTACTGCGTGGTTGTGAAGACGGAGAAAAATTATGTGTGGGAATTGCCTGGTCTGTAATAGGGACCTAACACATCCCTTCCACGTTCCTTTTTCCCCAAAGTGCTCAATAGCTCTATGGGAAAAACATCAAGTAGTCATTTTACTCCATAGGCAAGTTCTTTCAAGTGAATCAAGCAGAAAGGAAACAGTGACACCCTCTTCCCCTGTGGCAATAGGAGACCACTAATGTGAGTTCCCAGTTCAGCCCCAGGGATTTTTTTACTTAGCAGCGACACCTGTACTTTGGATAAACTTCCCAAGTTAAGATACTGTCACTCCATAAGGAAGTTAATGAGTAATAGGTAAACATCTCTCTGTTTGAAGATTTATGCAGACGAAGGTCCATTTCAACACCACAGTCTGGACTCTCACAGATCATAGCTTACCCAGTTGGATAATCACCAATTGCAGATTTATTCAGCGTTCTAAATAATATCGTGAGATAAAGATGAACTCCTGACCTGAATGGCCACGGAACTTTAATGCTACATGGGCGCTATGGCCTCGGGAACACAGCCCTTCCAGTACTTCTGCCGTGTTTTCTACAACAAAAATCTTGTCAAATATCCAGTCCATGGACACGTGTCTGTTGAATTTTCTCCAGACCCTCTTGATTGCCAAGTCCAGTATAAACTCGTTCTTTACCCTGCTGCTCCTCTGGCACCTTGCCCCCCGGACGTCCATATAGACTGTGTGCTCCGTGGCTAGAGTGATGCTATTGATCCCTAGCTCTTATCTCTTTTAATATTATTTCTCCATTTCCTCTTAGGACTCTTCTTCACCTGTCACTTCTAGAAAGTTCTATCTTTGGCCCACCATATGGTTCTTAACTTTCATTTTTCACTCTATGACTTCTTAATCCCATCCTTTCTCTTGTGAATTTACTCACCTCTCATATTCTTCCTACTTACACAGCAGAGACAGCAATGTCCACTACAAATAACATTTGCTTCTGGACATTTCCCAGTCCTGCCTACAGGGGCTTGAAAGCCAATTGTGATAATGAAATGTGAACAAATATGATTTATCTCACCTCCAGCTGAGGGGAAAAAAGTCCATGTGTGATTCATATAACTCTCTCTTCTCTGCCCAGGTGTGTGAAGGGGATTCTTATTCCAGAGGCTGTTACAAGTTGACACACTCTTGTCAACCTGGGTCCCTGGGTGGCCAGGTGGAGCAGAGCACAGTTTGGACATGTAGTATGAGTGCAGAATAAAATTTTGTTTTTGTCTTAAGTCGCTGAGATTTGAGGATTACCTATTATTGCAACAAAACCTGTCCTATCTGACTAAGTCTAGCACCTACACTAATATCCACATACAGCAATTCACAAACTGCTGTTTAACAAATTAAATATCTTGGCCCAGCGTCTTATATTTGTTTTTCCAATCTGCTGCCACACAAATCCAATTCTCAGAACTGCTTGTCCTCCCACGCGCCGACAATGGCACCACAGTCTTCCAGTCATTGAATGAAGAAACACGTTGCTCAGAGCTAGCCACCCCACCTCAGTGCAGTCACTAAGTGATTTTAAAAATACCTCCTAATGGGGCCTCCCTGGTGGTGCAACGGGTTAAGTCTCAGCACTATGAAGCTATCCAGAGCTACTGCAGCACGAGTTCCATCCCTGGCCAGGGTGCTTCCCACATGGCGCAGCAGACCTCTCCCGTCTCCCCACTTGCTCCCCTCAGCAGTGTACTTCAGTAGATCTGCTCCCCACTCTGTCTCTGATGAATCCACTCACCACCCCACACCTTTGGCCTGCACCCCAGCTTTTGTATGCATAAATAAATAAATCTTTAAAAGAAATAAAAATACCTACTAAATGTCTCTCAGTCTCTGCACCACCTCTGTTATGGCTTCTTACTTTAAGCGTCCATAATCTCTTGCCTGGAATGGTAACCATTCTCCCTATCTCCTGTCCTCTGCCCTTCAAGCCCACCCTCCACACTCCAGCCAGAGGGAATATCTAAATTACAAAACTAATTCTGCTTAAACCCATGGAGGGTTCTCTGTCACCGACAAGATCGAATCTGAACTTCCTGGGTGGTCACGAGGCTTCCCGGCGTACCTGACCTAGGCCTTCTTACCTGTCTAGCCCGCAGCTGGCAGCTCCCACGTTGCCCTGTGCAGTGTAACACTTGCAGCTTACCCCGTCATGACGTGGGTTCATCCCTCGTCCCCCAACTCTGCGCCTGGCTGGAAGGCAGAGGCGTTCGGTGAGAGCAGATGCCACCTGCACCTGAGGGTGTGGACCACATTGTGTGTTTGCTCCCAGAAAGCTTCCAGCGCGCCAGGGACACACCTCCCCTTGAGTTTCACCATCAGCTTTTGGGCTTGATTTTAAGACTGTGGACTCATGGGCTTTCTTTCTTTTTTTTTTTTTTTCCTTTTTCTTTTTCTCCTGTATCTTAATGGTTGCCTGTCATTCGAGAGCCAGACTGAGGCGTCTCGGTCACTGTTTCACAATCTTCCTTTGATGTTTCTTTCCCCATCCTGTTCCCGAGAGCAGAGAGTAATTTAAAGGCCAAGATGAAGTCACTGTAGACTAGTCCATCATCATTTTCACCTTCCTTTTCTCTTCTCAGCCCAGAAAGTTAAAAGTAAGTAGAAAGCACAGTGATTTGTATGTGTTGGAAGCACTGGTGAGTGTCAGCTGAGAGCAAGCCCTCTCCTTGCACTTGTGAAAACATCATGAGTGCTTTCGCGAGAAATAATTCACTTTTTTCTTAAAAAAGACTTTTTTTCAGAAATGGTGCCAAATGCAAGGACTTTGCCTTCCCCAGAGCCGAAACCTATGCAAAGACTCTGAAGGCCAGGAAAACAGCACTGGGGCTTCCCTGGAGGCGCAACGGGTTAAGTCTCAGCACTATGAAGCTATCAGCAGCCTCTGCAGCACGAGCTCAATCCCGGCCGGGGAGCTTCCCACATGGCGCAGCAGACCTCTGCTGTCTCCCCGCTGCTCCCCTCAGCAGTGTACTTCCGTAGATCCGCCTGTTCTGCTCCCCACTCCGTCTCTGGCGGGTCCTCTCGCCCCCCCTCCCCCCGCACCTCTGGCTTGCACCCCGGTACTTGTATGCATGAATAAGTCAAATAAATCTTGAAAAGAAAACAGCACTGAAAGACATCTGCAGCCCGGCCCTGCCCCCTGCACACACGCAGGTGCGCATGTTCCCCACCTCTGGTGACCAAGACACCGAGGCTCTGTCGGGACCCCAAATACCCCCGGAAGAGCCCCCCCAGGAGAAAGAAGCTTGTCCACGACACCATCACCGAGCCCCTCGGCACCAAGTCAGCCATGAAGAGGGCAGACTGGCCGACAGCCCACTGTGTCCATGGCAGTGGCCAGGCCAAGGTCGACGCCTGACCAGCCTGACGAAGAGGAGAAGCTGGGTGTCCAGCCGGCTCCTGACTAGGATGCTCTGGCTTTTGCCAACAAAACTAGGCTCCTCTAAATTGAGCTTAGCTGGCAAATTCTAGACATAAAATTTTCACAGTAAAGTAAAAAAAGGAGGATCTTATAAATTCCCTACGATTCTCCCAGACATCATGGCTGCCAAAGGCCTTCCCCAAGCCAGCACCATGCGTGTGAGCATCACACAGGGAGTGGCTACCTGTGTCTGGACATGAAGATGAACAAGAACAAGCTCACCTCACAGCAAGGGGGGCCCCAAAGGCTTGCCTTTGCCTCCCTTGGGACGTGTTTCATTAGGAAATTATTTAGATCCGGATCTCTGTCCATTTTGCCTCCCAGGCCTCAGGACAAAATAACCCGGGAATGCTTAGTAGGTAGATGTCCTTCCTTCCTTCCTTCCTTCCTTCCTTCCTTCCTTCCTTCCTTCCTTCCTTCCTTCCTTCCTTCCTTCCTTCCTT